>PVIC010016595.1:0-33732 GCA_004025085.1 Thryonomys swinderianus | reverse complement strand
GAAATATACAACAAAACACACCACCAAAGACCAGATGGGAGTCATCAACAGGTGGAGGTGAACATCAGAGATAGAGAAGAAAACTATGTATAGGCAGAGTATTGAGTGTGGTCAAGGAATGAGCCACAGAAGGCAAGCATGGGTAGAACAGGATGATCTTGTAGGCCCTGACCCATTGTGGGGCTCTCAGTAGCATGGACGCCGCCCCACAGTGTTGAAGACCAGAGTCGCGTCCATGATAGCAGAGACTGACAGGAGCAGAGAGGAAGGAGAAGCACATGGTGTTTCAGAAGCAATACCATTGCTCATCCAAACTATCTAGCTGCAGGCAAGTTGTTTGTCACCTCAAAGAACAGAATATCCCTGGAGATTAGTTTCCTAGGGTTTCAAACCCCGAAATTCCAGAGCAGCCAAAGCACAGAAAATAAAGCCACTCACTTAAAAGGGACCTTATACTCTTGTTGCATGTTTGGTCAGAGATATCACCCCAGGAGATGAGTCCGTGTGGGCAAATAAATTAAGTGTAAAGAAATATCATTAAAAATTCAAAGGAGAAAAATAAGTGTCATCTATGCCCTGGGTAGTGCTAAAGCAAGCAGTGCCCAAGGCATACATGACACTACCCAGGGTATAGATGAAATATCACTATATATATTCTTCCCTTTTGGAGAATTTGTCAGGCACTCATTGAAAACAGTATTCTTTAGTTCTGTACTTAGTATACTCCTTTCCATTCATCTTCTTTCCTGATAAACCCATGACCATATGTTCTTTAGCATTCTTTGTAATTAGCAACAGATGGATGAGAAACTTTAGATCCTACACTGGATTCTGTGCTCTTTGTGATGTTATCAAAATGGCAAGCTCCTACATCTGGCAATAATCTCTTTTACTTGTGCTCCGCTCTGTCTGTTGATTTCTGGTGCCGGGGGTCAGATCTGAACCTGGGTCTATGATTACGTAGCATGGAGCTCTTGGGAGCGTATGCTCTGCCCATTCCCGCAGGTGTAGTTACCTGGGAAGATATTGCTCTCCTTAAAATTACAGTGTCTGATCTCCCTGGTCAGGCTAAGAGCACCCTCAACTCTAAGAGGACAACATAACCCAGGGGATGCACGTAGATTCCAGGACAGTGGTGCCAGCCCATGGCATGGGCACCAAAGCAAGGTGTTTGTACCTTTAAAGCTCTAAAAGCTTCAGGACCATTGGTCTAGAAGAACAAGCAAGAAACACGGTGGCACACCTTTCTTGTCTGCACCATCAGGAAGGAAAACAGAGCCGGGCCAATGAGAATACCTGGGTCCCACTGCTCAGGTCAAAAAAGAACATTGTGAAATCAGACTCTTCAGAGGAAATGGCTCAGGTCTTCCCATCCAGTGTGTTAAAATTCCAGGTTTTATCTACCTCTCCCAAGGTCCTATACTTAGCATCCTTAGATGGATGACTAAGCATTTTTAAATACTCTGTTTACTATATCCTGCTTCTCTTCAGTTTTTCTTTTGCCACTAATTTATTTTACTTCTTAGAGAACTGTTTGATCCTGCAAACAGCTACTTGTGAATAAAATCCTAGGAAATGCCTTATCATTTGGGGGAAATATCACTGTATGGACAGTCAGACACCAGACAGACCAGTGGGCTGATGGGTAGAGGGACTTGGCATTTATGCTGAACTCTGTATTTAATCATAAACTCCTTATGGGGAGAAATAGACAAAGTGAAATTTTCTGAGTACAGGATGTTTGTGGTTAGTTCTATACCCCCAGCTGAGCTGTAAGCTTACCTCACAGCATGCCTCCCTTTGATGCTGATTTTAATTTTCTGTATAAATATCACAGATGAGTGGCATTTCCTTCTGCATTTATCTGATGCTAAGCTTTTCCTGCAAATAATTCAGCCTGCAGTTCCTGACTACTTCACCACAGAGGATTCAAAGGAAAAGCACTTCTTGTTCCATATATTAGGCAATAAGGGTACAGAAATGAATGTCATAGCATTCTAACCTACAAATTTCCTGAGATATTACTGAACTGACACCTTGTCCTGTACTGCACAGCAGTATACAATACCAGACTAAGAAGCCGGGTGCTGGTTTCAAGGGCAAGCTCTGTCTCACCAGGGATGCACTCTATATAGTAACTCAACTTTCTAGAAAAAAAAAAAGAAAAGAAAAGAATAAAAATCACTGGTGCTTTTTATCTATTTCAAATAAAGCATTTTATTGTTTTAGAAGATATAATAGTCTCCATCATAACTTATTTGATAGCAACTATCCAAGTTTCCTGATGAAAAATTAAAACATGTATAATGTATAAGTTTTAAAATGAATGTATTTCTTTATGGAGACAAGAAATCTAAATACGGGCATCTACTTTCTTTTTAGTTTTATACACACATATACAACTATATCTGTATTTATGTGTAAATGTTTTCAAGTTGTGTCTTGTATACTTCACTTACTTTTATATTGTATACATTTTTTTGCCATCTAGAAAATTCTTAAAAGTCTCTTTTTGACATACTCCTTTCATAGCTTGATCTAAAATCTGTCATTCTTTATTTCTACAGATGAACACATTTTTATTACTTAAAAGTACGTGTGAAGTCTTTTTTTTATTTCTGATTACCTTCCCCAGTAGTTTTCCTTATTTAATTCTTGCTTGACACTAAGATACGACCTTTAATAGGCTCAAATGATGTCAGTTTGGATTCCATTATGACATAATGATCTGAAATCAGGGAAGACGTTAGAAAGAAGGAGGGGAGGAAAGGTAATTCAGACTGTTTCTGGGCAATGTTTGATCAGGGTTAAGTCAGAAATGACTTGACAAACTCATCCAAACCCTCGACCATGTAGGAGATTAAAACTCTTATGAAGCACTGTAAAATAGAAAATATCTTAAGGGGAATGGGGGTGGGGTACATAATGAGGGGAAGGAAAAAAATGTGATGGTAAGAAAGGGGAGAACTGGGCTGGGGATTTAGCTCAAGAGGTACCGCGCCTGCCTTGGAAGCACAAGGGCCCGAGTTGAATCCCCAGTACCACAGAAACGGGGTGGGGGCCAGGATCACGTAGAGATGGGGTGGGATTGTAGAGTGGGTAGGGAATGAAAGAAATGAGAATTAAGTTGTGTCACATACTGTTCCAAATTCTCAATGTTGAGTGTGATCATGACGTGTATATAAAATGAACCTATATCACACACACACTCACACACACACACACACACACACACACACACACACCCCTCTTATGAGACAGAAGTCCTAATGGCTATCTACAAAGGCTCTCATATTTTCTGCTTTTGGTTTCAGAAGAAAGTACTTGACCGTGGCTAAGGATGATCCATGAGACACAAGCCTGGAAATTGGTTTTTGGCTTAACGCAATGCTAGTGAAGACTGAGAAACAGCCAATAACAGTTTTATTGAATTTTCATATCTATAGTAACTCTTCAAGTTTTCTGTATCATGAAATATATCAGCACAACATATTTATAATGCGATGGTATGGGAACCTGTCACCACCCTTGAATTAGTTAAGACTTTGGACCTATAATTTGCCTCAAGATAGATATTCCATAAATGTGAGGGGGGTGGGAGGGTATGAATGAGTGGTTACGGTTGAGGCTGCTCCATCATAACTCTGTTGTTTCATTAATATTTGATAAATGAAGTTGCAATCGATACGAATGCTTAAGCACCACATATAGATAACTTCTCCTGTTGAATTAATGTTTGAAGACAGGCACTAGAAAGTTTATTGACTTAGGCCACTGATTCATGGAGGAGTAAATGTCCACCAAAGAGCCAAACAATAAAGCAAATTGTTATCATTTTGAAAAATGAATATATAGTTGCTTCTTACACACTTTTTACAAATAAAATTATTCAAAAATTGGGCAGATACCGTTTTATCATCTACTGCACAGAACTGTGATGTGTTAGTGGGGAAAAAAGGGACACATTGGTACTAGAAATTCGATCTTGTTCTAATTCTATTGTCTGTGTGTACATGTGCATGTTCATATGATGGGTGAATGATAATAATGGGTGATATATAATAACATGTGGATAATTAAAGCCAAAAGTGACACACTGATGTATACCTGTGTATAGACACATATTGAATCAAGGTATATATAAAATCAGGTCATTAATGTATCTTTATACATAACTTACTGTTTTTGTTATTTTTATACCAATGTGAATGGAATATATGTATATGAGTGATGATTGCTCATCTATTTTTCTAGGTTTTTTTTCCTCTTAACAAAAAAATTACACAAATATAGTTGGCTATCTTTAAAATACACACAGCACTCAAACTTAGTAGTACTTTGTGTGTGTGTTTATTAATTGATTTTCTTGGTACATTTTATATACATATAACAATCACACTTGACACTGAGAATTTGTACTAGTACATGACACGACTTCATTCTCATTCCCTTCCCCATTAAACAACTCCCCTCCCTCGTATATACATAGCTTTGTTTCTTTTTTTAACTATCACATTTTTTCTTTACCCCCATTACTTACATCTACCCCCTTCTCCCTTTGTTTAAGTGATGATACTTTCTAAGATATTGTAAACACATGACTGACATATTGCTGGCTATACAGGGAGGGATACTCATTAATAGAAGTTATTGAAGGGGATATTTTCATAGATACTGTTAGGTTCAATCTAGAATCTGAAGTAGTTATTCAAAATGATAAAACATTCTGTGAAATTGGTCTGTGTACTTACTAATTTCATATTTCCATTTGATCTTTTCAGCTTGTAATTAGAAGTTATAATCAGGCCACTGGAGTAGCTTTGGTTCAACATTTTTTTTTTTGAGACAGGGTCTCTCTGTAGTTCAAGCTGATCCTGAGCTCACTATGTAGCCAAGGCTACCTTCGAACTCACTGAGATCCTCCTGCCTCTGCCTCCTGAGTACTTTTTAAAAAGAATAGTAAGGTCATTTCATTTGGGGACTTTATTAAGGTATGTTAACTCTGAATCGTGCTTACCCAGGGCATAGGTTGGCATTTTTTGTCTGCAGAAACATGATGAAGTAACCACTGCAACCAACTTCACCGCCTCGTCAGATCTCACAGTTATTTTTAGTGATAATTTGGTTACACAAAAGGTGCGGAACAATCTGTCATTCCAGGTCCCATCACTGCACCCTATCATGTTTCCCCATCTGCACGGTGAAATGTCCACAATACTTCATGGGCATGTACCTGTCGAGTTTAGTCCATTTTCCATTCATATGTTTCATAAGTTTATCTCAAAAATGTAAGTGTATTAATTCATGTTGTCTCAAAGAAGACTCTGAGATTTTTATTCAGTTGTTTGTGTGATATTGTTTTCCACTGGTCTTCTTATAATTTTTGTTCTTTTATCACTGGTACCAGGGATCAAACTCGGGACCTTGAGCTTGCCAGACAGGTGCAGCACAGCTGAGCTACTTCCAATCTCACTGGCTTTAAATGCACTTCAGTCAATTATTATCAATCACTTACTGTGTACTAGGCACTACTACAGTAGGTACTTGACCTAAATTATGAAATAAAACAAGAATTTCCATGGTACATAATACTACTAGTATGAGCAGGAAACTATCAGCTACAGAGTTAAAAGTAAGAATACCAAAAGATGAAGAGAACATGGAAATTATAAAATTAGAGCATGTATTTTTTTTTTCTGAGTGGAGGGGTCTGAGTTGTAAAAGGAGTTACCTTAGGGGTCTAATATGTTTAAATTCTTTAATCATTTGATATCATAATAGAGAGGAAAACTGGTATATCTCCATAATGATGAAATGCTCTTTTAACACAATATTCAATCTAAAACTTGGCACATTTGCCACCTTACTTGAGCTTTATTTCTAACAGGTTAATATTAGACATTTCTTGGCAGTACTTTTGTCTATTATTCCTACACATTGAGATTTGAAGAAAATTGCAATTCGTGTACTGTTTCTTTAATGATGGCATTTGTTTGTTTTCTCTATTAAAATTATTAGATGTGGAAAGGTACGTTTTCATTGATTGTCCAACAATTTTGTTCCACAGATATAATTAAAATACATGCTTAAATTTAAAAATCAACAGGAACAAAACTCTTTGTCGAACATCACCTAATCCGTCCTAAATTTCTTTCAATTTAATTGTAATGTCATCTTTTCACATTTTATCCTGTTGTCTTAAACATTTCCTATAGAAATGAAAGTCAGAGGTGAGAGCATATGCTTGGCCTCATTCCTAAAGACAAACAGAAAGATTCCAACATTTCATGTTGAATATCATGACTGTGGGAAAAGTGTAATTTTAAGTTTAAAATTTTGTCTTTTGTGTTAATCCAGGTTCTTTGGCAAAAGAGTAAATCTCTGTCCTTTCTGCTTCTTCTCTTTTTCAACCTCTTTCTGTTCTCTTCCATGACTTTGGGCCAAATGGCAGCTGAAGACTGAAGATTTGGAATTAGAAGAGTTCATGTTTGGAGGCAGAATTTTGTCCCCATTAGAGTATTATGTTCTTTTTCATTTAATTCCTTCTTTCACGTCTGTGTTATCATTCTACTGAGGCTCTTATTGACTTCTGAGGCAGAAGGCCATGTTTTATATTATTTTTGTTATTAGTATTTGATGTGTTTCTGTTTTTATTGGTATAAGGATTTTATATTCACTTCTTCAAACTCTTAAATAGGTGTGTGTTATTTGTACCAGTGCTGAACTAGATGGTTACTACATGAACTCACTGCTTCCTGTTCCTCGGAGAGCAGAAGGGAAGGTAGGGACGGAGGGAGGGCTTGGATCCAGGGCTAGGTAGGTGCTGAAGTTTCCATCCTGATGTGCATCCTCCTGTCAGCATCCCCATGAGAGCCTCCCTAACACCTACTGGTCTCTCCCTGGAGAGGGAAGTACTCTCTGGTGTGCCACGGACTCGTTTGATAAGTTCAGTAGATGTGAAGAAAAGCTACTTGGGGAAAGAGAGTCAATGAAGTTCTTCTTTCTTCTGAAACTTATTTTACAGCCAGCTTTCCTATCACTGTATTATACTTGCAATCCTCTTGTGGAATAAGTCCCCTGCAAGGGACCTCACTGGTGTAAGTGGACAGTGGCCCATGGAGTCGGGAGGTATCTCCGCGGAGGAGAGATGTGTCTTCCAGCCTCTCTTCACCGCCCCCCCAAGCCAGAGCTTCACACAGGCAGGCTTTGCCCCTGTGTTTAGCAAACACGCTTCGGGCAGAGCTGGCCTTCCTGGAGGAAGTCTACCATGGTCTCATCAGCGGCTAGGGCAGTGTCCTCGAGACATTGTGTTTTTTCTCTCCTCTTTATTCCTTGTTTCATAAGAGAGAACTGAAGAATTGTAAGCACATAAGAAAACCTTGAGGAGTATTCAAAGAATGGTTGACTAGATGAGCATTTCAGAGACACAACGCAGAGCAGATACAGGCACAGGAAGGTCTGTGGGAAGAGGCCGCACGAAGCGCATCGTGAACTTTCATGTTAGCTGTGTTCTTCATTTCGGACTTTCTGGCAATAAACTCTATCCTTGTTAGCCTTCGGTGTATAGCTCTGTAACATTCAAAGTCAGAAAAGGGAAAAAGAAAAACACAAACACACACAAATTCTAGGCTAAGTCTGAAAGTCATTAAAAGAATTTTAGTTCATTATGACAATAGTAGATAATGTGGAGGGGATTTCGAACAATGAAAAAGTGCTAATTAACATGACATGAAAATGTCTTTCTCAAATAAATCAGTATTTTCCCTAATGCTGAAATGTAGGGTGTGTGTGTGTGTGTGTGTGTGTGTGTGTGTGTGTGTGTGTAACAATTGTCTAAGGTTAGAGCGTCATTAGGTATAAAATTTCAGACAAAAAGTTACCACAGCTGAACCCTACTTCATGTTCTGTGAGCTTCCCTATGGTATTTATAAACATCTCATTTGTAACTTATAAAAATAGTAATTCAGAAGGATCCACAGTTTTTCTCAATAAGCAACACATAGGGCTTTTTTTTTTTTCAGATAGCACAGGAGACAGTAAAACTACAGACATTTGTGGAAATGCCTTCTGTTCTGCAGCATAATGGTAAAGAGACACATTTGGTGATCTTCAGGTGCAGGCATTTTGAGTATAAACCATACATTTCCCAAATCTGTATTGTACAGCTTGGTCTGACATCCTGAATCTCTCTGAGACTCAAGGTTTTTGTTTGTTTGTTTTTGTTTTTGTTTTTGCATGCCTGTAGCATTACTTTCTTTCCAGGGAAATACAAGGGTTGAAAGTATCTTGCTCACATATGCAAGAGTGCCCAGCACAAGTGAAACCCTACAAAGACAGCTGCATTTTAACAGGTTATGGGGGAGCCCTGGTCAGAAATTAACACCTTGTCTTTCCTCTGTTTATAGGAAGGACTGCAGTTTGGGTATCATCGTGGAGTGGACTAGAGGAGAGGGTTGCAGGTCTACATGTTACCTGTTGAGTCAGTTATTTTCCCAAATGTTGTCCATGCAACACTTCCAGTGATCAGATGTACCTTGAGGATGATTTGAGATGAGCTGTTTACCCTTCTCTGTCTCCCTCGGGCTGGCTACATGGAGACAAGGAAACAGTGAGTATTTAAGGAGCATGATTTGATTGCAGCACAGAATGTACCAAAAAAAAAAATGGAGAGGTACTCATGGAATTTTTCAAGTAAAGAAATGGAGGGTTACTTTCTTAGGAAAATTCAAAATTGAACTAAAGCACATTTGGGAGTTTCCATGTCATCATAATAGATGGATAGTTCCCTTTGGTTCCAGAGACAAGAAGTACAAATGCACAGAGAAGAATGGCAAATTAAGAGCCCCGGGTGCAGGCTGAGGTCCTGCATCTGCTTTATTTTTAGATACACCATGCAGAGCTCATTGGCTTCATTAAACATACAGACCTGTATTGGATTCCACCAGGCAGCAGTTTCTCTTCTTGGCAGTGGAAATTGGAAAATTGAATTTTCCTCTGCATTCTAATCTGATTCAAAATTTATTTTGTATTTAAGCCCTTTATATGATTATTGCCATCATCATTATTTAGCAACTTCTACTTAATCTATTAATGCAAAATTGATATGTTCAATGCAGGTTCACTACAAAGTCTATTAGAGATCATTATTGCTAGAAGTATGGTATAGAGGCAATGAGCAAAGCTGGGAAATGGTCAAATAACCAGGCTAAAAATTCTGAGCCACCAGGGTGGGAGTTAGAGAACGGAGAAAAACACACTAGAGAGACAGAAATAAAACTGGGTGAAGATATTAAAAACCAGCATGATCATTTCTACCCTTTTATCTACAAAGCTGCAGAACGCTGGAAAATTATTGAATTTAGTTTATTACATCCATGATATTAGGCCTTGGTAGAAAAAATAACAGAAACATGTATCTTGAAAGAGTATTCTAGGTTGGATCATCAGAAACTTAATCAAATAGAACAGACAATTTATGATAGTAAAGTTTTCCAGGTTTCTAACAGTTTTTTTTTTCATGTGCATGCTTGATAGCTTCAGAACTCAACCTCCCGCTTAATTAAACTAACTCCTAGCAACTTAGTGCCCTTAAGTTGGCAGCATCAGAACACCAGGTAGAGATCTTCCACGCCAATGCTATAAAAATTTAATACTAAACACTATTAGATTGTCTTACTGTATGTTGTGATTAAAGCAAAAAAAAAAAAAAACCAAACCTACATGCTTTTAAGTTAAATAATAGAATTGTGTGAAGAAAGGCAGAATGGAAGGCATAGCATGAAAGATCTATTCTTTGGTTAGGATTGCCAGATTTAACAAAACAATGAAGGGTGCCCAGTTAACTCTGAGTTTCAGATGAGCAAAATTACTTAAATTCTGTAGAGTTTTGTATAGCAAGTTCCACTTTTGTTACTCAGTACTTTCCTTGTTTCCAAGTAGACTGATGCCCACAAAAACAGCATATAGTTTCTTCCACTCTCCTCATTTCTCCTCAGGAGCCAACAAAAAGAATCATGTGAGTTGTGACTCTGAGGTAAAGTCTTCAGAGATGGTTCCATCTTCTCCGGTGGCTCCGACGGACCCGTGGCACCATGGACCGTGTCCTCATACCTGTGTTTGTGTCAGAGGGGCAGAACTCACTCTCTAAGGAGGTCAAGAGAGTCAGGAACATTGCAAGTTTGGAATACAGTATTGAAAAGTATTTTTCTGCTAACCTTAAACTGAACTCTTGATTAGCTCTTAAAAAAAAACTTTGATGGTGTCAGATTTCCATTTTTCCCCTCTCATCTAGCACATATTCTGAGTGGCAAGATAGAATCACACAATGTGAGAAAGAGCATATTAAATCCTTGAACTCTATCACCCGTGTGACAGTGCATAGGTTTGTGAAGCAGCTGTTATTATTATTTTTCATGATAACAATACAACTTTCTGAGAAAAAATCCAATTCTACAGCAGATTACTTGTGGTGCTCTTCACCGCCCACCAGGCCCGACATTTTACACAATTCTAAATCGTAAGTAACAATTTTTCCTGTTCCTGCTCTTTACGGTATCCACCCACCTTCTTCTCAATGGCATTAATTTATGTATCTTACCAATTCATTTAGTAAATTGAAGGGCACATAAGAAAATAGAGCAAAAGCCTGAAAAACAACACAAGACATGTAAATCTTACCTTTTCCTTCCACAGAACAGAAAAAAGATTTCTAAACAATGTATTACATTTCCTAGATATCTGTGGTTAAAACAGAGCTCTTTTCCATCAGAGTTAATAACTTCTGATACCAGTGTGTCTTTCAGAGAGTTCCACGTTTAATGATATTTATGGTTTTCTATCCATCTTAATATCCTGTGATCCTTTAAATCTGTAATGTAATGCAACACAGTTATGAACTCTGAAAGAGAAATCATGAGTGTTTCATTCTTACTCACCAGATGAGGCCACCCAGGAAAACCTGCTCAGGGGAAATGCACCCCCTTGTCAGGGCCACTCATTCTTGTTCACCTGGCAGCACAGAGGGGAGCTTCCTCAGCAAGAAACACAGGGAGCACTTGGAACATTTCCTAGCTTATTAGGAATATTCGATATAAGTGTAAGCAAAGACTTGCAGTACTCTTCAAATGTGCCTAAATTTGAGCAAGTATAGAAGAAGAGGCTGAAGATGTTCACTCGGGGAAATGGAACCTTTCTGCTTAGACAATGACCAGAGACGACAAAGGAGCTCACAGTATACGAGGGTAAGGGAATTTGAAACTTTTTAATTTTTTTTCCATTAGTTATTTAAACTCAAATTGAAAGTTTGCTATGATCCTTTATTGTTTCTTGCTTACTGCCCATATTTCTGGTGCTATTAACATGCAATACATAGATAGAAGCTAGGTGCACTGGAGGTGCTTAGTCATCCTGATTATGCATTTTGTTATTCTTGTAAGATCTGGAGGAGAATAAAAGCAACAGTACTGCAGGTGCCACTAGAGACAGTATCCGATCTATACATAGATATGCAACTGTCACAGTTGAAATCTGGTGCAGAAGGAAAGAAGCCACATAAGAAGCATCTTAACATAAGCTATTCCAATGAGCTTGAGTTCTTCCTAAGGTAAAAATACAGAGTAACACAGAGATGGGATGAAAACAGAGATTTTGTTAAGTATGGATATTTTTAGGGGTCTCAGTTAGGTTTTAGGCCATAAAATAATAGTAGTTTGGTCACTTTTTTTTTTTTTTTTGAGACAGGGTCTCGCTTTGTAGTTCAGGCTGGCCCTGAGCTCACTGTGTAGCCCAGGCAAGCCTCAAACTCAGCAATCCTCCTGCCTCTGCCTCCCGAGTGCTGGGATTACAGAATAGTTTGGTCACTTTTACCAACTCGGCCAATTGCCATGTCAGTGTATTTTAAGGCTCACAAGGCCCTGTGAACCCTAACAGGGACTGATTAGATGACTTTATTTGGCAACCAAGAATTAAGGGAGAGCAATAGGAGGTTCTGGCCTTTGTTACATCTCACCTAGACAACCTCAGCAGCTGTGTTTTCTTCCATGGAGAGCTTGATACTCAATTCATATTTTTAGGTTACACGAGGAAAGACGGAATGCAAGGACGATCTGACATGAGGATTCTGCAAAGGTTCTTGGGGTGTTTCTTTTACTTGGAAGGAAAATCCGCCAATCTGGATAGAGTCAGCAAGGAAATAATAGTAACAAATACTTCATGAAAGGGCTCAGCTGCCTTTTCCACGCCAGGTGTCTCCAGCAGCTGGCGATGTCAGAAGGAAGCAGGTGCAGACATTTCCACAGAGAAACAGGAAAAGTAGCCAGAGACTTTAAAATGATGAGTACTGATTTCAGTCATCTGAGGAAGTTAAAAAATATGTATATCCATAAATCCAAACCTTACCCCTCGAGAAAACCAGCCCACAGGGGAGGGGGTGAGAGTTCTTCAAAAGTCTCAAAATGACTTAGTAGGTAATTAAGGGACAAACTAGAAGGAAAGGAAATTGCAAATAGAAGACCTGAGTTGACCACATATTTTTTTTTTGAAATTTACTGTCAACTTCATGTGGGTCACTTGATATGATGTCAGACATAATTTGGATATCAGTTGCTCCCCTAAAGCCTGTGAGTTGAACACAGTCTCCACCCTATTGCTTCCAGGAGGAAGTGGAACTCTTAGTGAATCCATTTAGTGGGTCAGAGTTTATTGAGCTGCGCCCTTATAGGACATATGTAAACCCAGCTCCAATACTTTCTATTTGCTTCTTTGCTGCTGCAAAGCGTTGTAGATTTCTTTGTCAGGCATCCCTACCATCATACCCTGCTTTGCCACAAGCCTAAAAACAATGGAATCAGCTTCCAACAGACCGAAACTTTAGCCAAAATTGAATTTTCCTCACTAATAACTATGCATCTCAAATATTTTGTCATAGTGAGAGATGGCTGAGTGGTATAATGTCAAAACTGAAAGCAAAAATGACAAAGAATCAGGAAAAATGCCAGAAACTCCCCCACACACTGTTATAAGTTTCTTGGCTTTGTCATGTTTATTGGACAACTGGAACCTTATAATGTATTGTCAATATTTTAAAAGAATAACGAAGTGGGTCACCAGCACAAACTCCTGAGTCACTGTTTTACTATTTATATCTTTAAATGACATATCCTGTCATCTCTGATGCCTGTGATGTTTTCACGGTTCACATCAGTGAAAACATTTTTAGAGATTGTTTAGGGTACAACAAGATTTAATTAATCAGCTTTCCATGGAGAGTCAATGGAAATTTTTAAGCAACACATGTAAGTGGATATGAGGCGTCACAAAGAGGATGTAAGTGTAAAGGACGAATAAGACAGTATGTCAAGATTTAGATAGATACTGTACGGGAAGACTAAAACAGCAACCAGGCCCCACTAAAGAGTAAACCGCCATATGCCCGGAACTGGGCGGCTCCACACTCTGTATAGACCACCGTTTGTGGCTAGGCCACTGGAAGACAGCGTGAGTTGCGGCCATCAGAGAGACCGGCAGGTGCGGTGTGCTCTCAGCAAAGGTGCTCACTGCGGGCGAACCTTGAGCACCTCCAGCAGACAGGAAACAGAGAGCTCCGTGTTCAGTAGCAAAGCCATCCCTGCACTGAAGCCTGTGCAGCCGTCAGAGATGGAGCCCTATCGTTGGGAAGGACGCATTCATGGAACAAAGGATGAAAATGACAAACGGAAAAATTACTGAAAGAAGGGGGGAGCATGACCTAGAAGGCTGTGTAACCCTTCCTGGCTCCTCCCTTTCATCTCTGCTTCCTGGCTGCCGTCATGAAAGCGGATTCTTGCTACACCCCTCGTGAGTCCTCCATCCCCTGAAGCCAGCCAACCGTCGATTGGAATCATGAGTCAAAACGACCTTCTCATCCTTTACGTTGTAGGTGTTGGGTATTTTGTCCCAGTCATAAGGAAAAAGTAGGAGACGCCCGCCAGGTTGCTCCTGATCTGATCCGACCTGATACCTCCTTCTGGAAATGCTCTCATGCAGGTTGTTTGCTGTTCTGGTTACACAGCAGCCTCAGAGGACCTCCTGGTGAAAACTGGAATGCTCACAGCGATGAGCCCCGAATCAGGGAGCAGGGAGCAGGGAGCAAGGTCATCCACTTGCACCAGGAATTTGAAGGAAAGCCGAGAGGCAGGATGCGGAAGCACAGAGGGGTCTGAGACTTTCAGACCGAGCATGAGCTGTCTCCCACGACAGAAGCAATAGGAGCTGAAAAGACTGAAGCTAGAAAAGGAATTAATTGATAATTTTAGATGATACGTCGGTAAAAGAAGGTTGTCCTTGCTAGTGTTCTTTCCTATGCATATCTTTATTTTTTTTTCCTGCCCCTCACCAGGCTTTGGGCGATGCAGTGGATTCACTACAGAAGGCATTGTTCCCACTATTATCTACTCTCTGCTCAAATATCATAAATTACTTTTCTAGATGATTCCAAAACTTCTCTCTGTGCTTCAATAGATTCTCTGCTTCAGGAAATCTCCTGATCCCCTCAAAATGCATGTTCATGCTGTTTTCACCGAAAAAAAGGGCCCAGCTGAGCAGCATGTGCTGCACAAGAAAGATATGCACACATATTTGTGTCTCAGTGAGGCTGCCGATGATTTCAGAAACATGTCCGTCTACTTCAGTTTTACAGAGAGCTGCTTTTTAATTGTGGAGTGCCATGCAATAAGGAAGCACAGATACCTTAGCTCAAAAGCCACAAAACCTATCCTGTAAACGACACCGTTATAATTTTTTCTTTTCCCTTCTGTCTTACTCTCTTGACCTGTTGTGCATTTTTTGTTCGGCCCTGAGCCTCTTCTCCCACTGCTTTTCTTCGGTGGCTTCATAACAAGGAAAGGAAGACTGAAAAGAAAGGAAGTATGAGTTGTCTTTGCCTTGTGTGCAAGCCATCATCTCAGCCTAAATTGTTGGCAAATACAGGAAAGCCACAAATGTATGAGACATTTTCTCGGTTGTTCAGTGTTCTTGGAGTGCCATCGGACCTCTGTTTTCTTTCTGGAAGTTTGGGTTTGAAGAGAAACCCTGATTTTTAGTATTGATTGTGCGACACTTGCTCTAGCTGTACGACGCTTGCCTTTGTCTTGAACTGAGTCTTGCTGAACTCCCAACCGCAACACTGTCTGAATACTATTGTCAAAGGCCCCTTAAGTGGCATGATAAGATAAAGCCTAATTCTTGCTCCATGGGCACTTCATTGTTGCGAACTTGGTGTACGAGGCCTACTCTCCAAGATACAATTACTAGCAATTTCCACACAGCCACAGGCAAACACGAGTCCGTCTAAGCGCAGGATCCAGCCTGCTGTTCCTGTCTCTCTACCATGTCCGAAGCAGGTATTTCCAAATGTTGAGAGATAGCATGTTTCTACACAAGGGAATCAGTTTTCTAAAACGATGGCCTCCTCTTCCTGACTGCTAGAGCCAGGGAAAACCCACTACACGGCTCATTATTTTGGAGGGAGACTTCATCTAGAAAGAGGTGCAGAAACAACTGTAGCAGCCAAGGCTGGCCTGCTGCCCAGCACCTTCGGGAGTTCACGGGGCCTTGTGCCAATCTGCACGCACACTGTGGGCGACCTGGGGCAACCATCCAAGCTCTGCCTGGCTGGTGGATTTCCGTGTATTCTGCTAAGAGACACTAGGCACTTGTCTTGTTCCATTTGTCTGTTTTGCATTTCTCAAAAATGTGTATGAGATAGCTATTTAACCCCTTTCTGTCAAGTATCATCAATAATTGGCAAAGCTTATTAAGGAAACATCATTTTGCTAGATGTGTACAATATCTGAACGCAGAACACTCCACAGAACGTAGACCATGCTTAACCCTTCTTGTGTGTTTATTCATTGTGACGTTTTTCAGTTCATATCAGTTGTAAAAGTTTTCTGCGTGATAATATACAGGTAAGTACATTCTTAATTAAAACATAAAAAGAAGGTCTGGAGTGCACCAAGTTGCCAGAGTTTTGTAACCTTTGATCATTTCTTGTGGATCCTAAGAACCTTATTCTCATGTCACATAGTATAGTGACTGGAACTCAAATTAGGGAAATACTTGGCATAGTTACAGGTGCCATAAAACACCCGTTATGGTGAATACTCACCTGGAATGTCACTACTAGGACTGTGGGAAATGCCCAGTGGGTTAGTGGGTTAGGGAGCTGCCCTTTCTTAGGGTAGCTCCAAGTTCCCAGCATCAGCCATCAAGGAGATGGTATGGTTTCTTGACAAAAGGAGGCATCAGGACTTAGTCAATTGAAGTGTTTATGAACTTTTTTTTAACCACCGGAAGTAGTTAAAATTCACTATATGCATGTGATGGCATGTATGTGCCCATGCGTATGTGCATAGGCATGTATGAGTGTGTGTCTGTGTGTGATGGTGTTTTGGTTACTTTTCTTGTGGCCAAGATAAAAATACGCAACACCTGAAGTGAAAAGTGGAAAGGTTTATTGTACTCACAGTGTGTAAAGGCTTCACTTCATAGTTGGTGGGCTCCGAGGCTGGGTGGCCTGGCAGAGAGAAGTCGCAGAGGAGCAGTAGTTCATGCCAGGCAGAGGGCAGGAAAGTGGTAAAGCAGAGACAACCATCAACAGTAGCTCTCTTTCTATCCAGTCTTTCTGTCTGGGCTACCTGTCCTCAGGGTGGGCAGCACTAACATCCCGTGTGGGCCTTCCCATGACCCTCCCCCAGAACTTTGCCAAACCAACCAGTGTACCAATCGATCAATTTATCAATCACACACTCTAATCTCCACATCACACACTTAGTCACAGTATCACATGCTCTATGTCCGGCCTCCTCTGAAAAATTCCACCTCTGACCATATGAAGCTCTGAGGAGACATCTAGACACAGCCCGTAATAGTGAGTAGACGCGTATACTTCCTTGTGTGCCAGACACCGTGCTAAGAATTAAGGATATACTAGCATAATTCAGATAATGGGTACCCTCGTGCAGAGAAAGCACATTACTTTCAGTGTACTTTTCAACTGTCGAACTGTAAATGAATATGTACCGCCCTTGGTTTTCGCTGTGTACTTCAAATGAGAAGATCTCAGCAAAAACTCTCATAAAATGATTTCTCAAATGGTCATTGATTATTTATTATGTGTCCATGGCTATTTCAGAGGCTTAGAATACATAGCTGACTATAAGACAGGTAAGAGATGAAAATCTGGGAATGGAAGAAGTGGCTATAAAAAAATAATGCCTCTAGAAGGAGATAAGCAGTAGTACAGACTGCACTGACAGGTTAGATAAAGGAATACAGGTGTGGTCTAAAGAGACTGTAATCCGAAATGCCTGACAGGATTTCTGATACTTGAACAAAGCTTGGAGGCAGGTTTGCCTGAGGGACCAAGCGGGAGTACTATTACAGATAAAGGAAATATTGTGAAGCGTGCATGTGTGTGTGTGTGTGTGTGTGTGTGTGTGAGAGAGAGAGAGAGAGAGAGAGAGAGAGAGAGAGAGAGAGAGAGAGAGAGAGAGAAAGTACAGTAGAGTGAAACTAGACAAATCATTGAAAAAAATTCAACCTCCCACTTCATTAAAAACCTACATGTCAGCATTTTCCATTTTGGGGTATCTTCCCAACCTCACTTCTCACAAGATAGCTGTCTGGTCTCTAAATGTGCGTAGAACGTCTAAGACATTAGATTCCTTGTCACATATGTGGATACAAAGATGAATGAGTATTTTCTTTACCTGGTCTGTTATCCGTTGGTGAGGAAAAAAGTGACTGGTATGGAGCATTACAGTTTTCAACATGTTCTGTACACCGACTGACATCAGAGACCGGAGACGACAGTGTCTTCAGAGAAAATGGTATCAAGGGTTTCGAAGATCCTCCTTCTCTAGTCTCTGGTGATGTGAGAGGATTATTTTAATCTTCTCCTCTTGCTATAGAGAGAGATTACAGGAAGCAAAACTTCTATGTCTATCGAGCTCTGACTTGAAAAACCCAGTGGCTATCTCTGGGCTTGGAACCTCCCTATCCATTTAGGGCCTCGGCTTAAGTCCCCCTGAAAGCAGAGTAAGGAGGAGATTGATTTGGGGAGAGAGGAAGATGAATGTAGTTGCCTTTGAACTGAGATTTCAGACTGTAAGGCTTAAGCAAGGGAGGCAGGCGGAAAGGGGAGTAAAGCGTGTGGAAAGGGACTTGTCTGTTCGTCTAGAAGTACTTCACAGTGCATACAACCATGATGAACACCGACAACTAAATCTGGAAGAGAAACAAAATGAAAATATGTGCCTGTGGAGGGGGTGGGTAACACCGCAATGCAGTATACCGCTAAGCCATGAACATGTCTCTCCCCCCAAAATGCTGTAGACACTGAGACACTGTTGTTAATGATACAATTTATTAATGCAACCTTGTGAGTTATGGAAGCCTTAAAAGCTTCACTTAATATAATTCCCTCAAACCTTAATTATATTTAATAGTGATACTTGGATATTAAACAGCAAATCAACAAAAGTAAAGCTTATCAGGATTAATAATTATTGTTTTAGGTCCCAGATGCATAAAATGAAACATGACATTAAGACTTTTCATCTAAATTCTCTTCAAATAGGATTTACCTATTTCTGATCACGGGAGGGTCAGAACATGGTGTTGGCGAGGATGATGGAAGTGCCTCTAACTACACCGCATTTCATGACACTCATTTCTACTTGGAATCTTATGTGACAACTCTGATATGCTCTCTCTAATCTGCTCAAATGTATCATCCCTGTGATTTTAAATTTGTCACATTTCCTTTAACCCTGGGGTACAACAGGACTTTCTATTTCATAATCCCAAAGTAGTGTTGAATATGTTTTCTAATCCCTAGACCTAAATTTGTGCGTTTATATTTCTAGGCGCTTTGTATTCAGGACAAGACTGGGAGTCTACTCATATACTACATTGATGTTTACGAAATTACAAATCAACAAATGAGTTAAATTTGTTCCATCTCAAACGCTTAGAAAACATATCAAGATGAATAGATACAGCTTTCATTACAATAGCCTCAGCTAGGTCACTTCATGGGCGGTACTTCCATGATAACGTGGAATTTAGAAGGATGAAGTTAGGGAAAATGGGAATGAATATTGTATATCCTGCTCTAGAAAGATTCGTGAAAAACATTTAAATTAGAAGGCTGTTTGGAGAGCTTACTCTCATGACATCATCAGTGAGCACCAACATCTCTCCATTTTAATTAGAAGAACTGTGGCCTAAGTACCATCGGGCAACCAGGCATTGGGTTGTTGGAAGTTGTTACTTAGTTTTAGTCAAGCTCCGTTCATCTCTGGTCGGCCCCAATCACAAAGCATAATACCCTAGTTTTTTTTCAACGGAGGTGGGTCCCTGGGATCCCCCTACACTTGGTGAGGAAGGAGCCGCTTGCTCACCAGGAGACACCTGGTTGTGCCGCAGTTTGACCCATCCGCCCTGCGCCACAGCCCGGAGCTGCTGCGGTACTTACCGGCTCTTCCTGGCGAAAACAGCGGACTCTGCTGGTGGGAGCCTAGACCTCAGCTTCCCTCTTACCCCAAATCACGGCCGGAAGATGTCCCAGGAAAATGTAACGCTTTTTCTAGCTACACCTCTGTCCATCATTGGGCTCTTTCAGTCATTGCTTATACAGGATACTGTTTATATTTTAAAATGTATGGTTTTTTGTTCTATCGACTTTTTCTAGTTGTGTCAGCTGGAGCATTTTCTCTACGTGGCAGAAAAGTCCAACCTTACTCGGAGCAAAACCTCTCGAGTGACATTTTGAAAGATAAGTTTTTGTGAATTTCATGCAAGTAACGTTTTGTAAGTCAGAAAGAATCTTGTATCAATTTGATCAGAGGTAAACACAGAACTGAAGAGATGAACCTTTGGAATCTGTTTTTGTTGGGACTGAAGACAGTCCTCCTCTGTCCCACCCGTGGTATTTCTGCAGAGGGCAGCCAAGGTCACTGCTTTGACTCTGAACGATCAAATAGTTTGTACAATAACTGCAAAAATTGCGGGCTTTTAAGACATATTTAATGCATCCGTATAGAAGAACTAATGGTCAATATAGTTTTTCAAATGCTTTTAGCAATACTTTCATGAATTTAATGGCTGAAATTTTATTTTAGGTGAACCAAAGTTTGTGTTTCCCTTTTCACTTCAGTCTATTTCTAAAGTCACTTTTTTTTTTCCAGTACTGGGGATCGAACTTGGGCCCTTGTGCATCCAAGGTTGGTGCACTACCACTTGAACTAAATCCCCAACCCCAACTTCAGTCTATTTCTTTCAACCTTAACTTTATATTTATAATCCTAGGAGACTGTATCTCACCAATGACCCTATCTGTTTGCTTTCTTTCCTCCCTTTTTCCTTTATATACCAGAAAATATTTTTACTGTATTTTAAACTTGTATCAGTATATGTTTGCAGTAAACAGTGTATACTTTATTCGTGGGGAGCTGGTGCAGGAACATGACACATCTGAGCACCACTTCCCATCTCTTAACATTCCACTTTTTCCATACTCTCTCCCCCCTTAATCTCTTTTCTGGAAAGATCTCTATTTGCTTTTCATTATATTTTATTTTGATGTTTAAGTCTGTGTTGAGTTTTTCCTTCTTTCCTTTCCTCCTTCTTTCTTCTCATTTTCTTTCTTTTTTATTCCTTTCTTTTCTGTTTTTTTTATTTTATGACTGAAGCTCATTCTAACAACTTAAATTTAAGAGTGCTATTTAATTTATTATTATTTGATTTCTTTGAATGTGTTATATTTATATGTAAAGTTAAGAATACTTTTATACTTTAGAAAGCTTAAGTAAATCTAAAGCATCTTAAATTTTATTGGTCAGCTATAACTGCCCAAAAATTATAGCATGATATTTTTATCATGTAGTATTCCTCCTATTATCTTTCCATAAAATATTATATGAATGTAATCTAATGTGATTTTTTAAACACTTGTTATGTAGGTACTTAGGAGATATGACTAAGTAAAGAGGTTGCAAGTTCTTGCCTCTTTCTAGTTTAATAATATTGTAGTAAAAGAGGCACAATCAGCATTTTGTATATGTACATTAGATGATGTACTAAAGAGAACTTGATACATTCAGATTTACATTTAAGAGCATAATTTTCAAGAATGAAGCTATTTTACTATATCTGTAAAATTCATATCAACATTCTGTATTTTTTTTTTTTTTTTTTTTTTGCTTTTTGAGACAGGGTCTCGCTTTGTAGTTCAGGCTGGCCCTGAGCTCACTATGGTGCCCAGGCAATCCACCACAAACTCAGCAATTGTATGTGGTTACTGGGGATCGAACTCAGGACCTTGCGCTTGTGCGGCAGGCACCGGAACCACTGAGCTAACCCTCCAGCCCAACATTCTGTATTATTTTATGCTGTAACTCAATATAAACATTATGCATGTTTTATCTGATGCTGAAATATGAGTTAGCTCTCTGTAAAAGAAATGTCTTTTATAATTAGTAAGCAGTTTAGGATATGTGGTATGATATGCCTTAGAGTCACAAGGAATAAAAAGTGACGAGATAAATAAGAAAGAAAAAAACTATGGTAGAAAAAAAAAGATGATTTATCTCCTAGAACTAAAGCTAAGGGTGAGCATCAGAGAGAACAAAGCTATGGTCACCAAGATTTTATGGTTCATCTCTCTTAATGCTAGTACTGAGATAAGTCAGTTTAATAAACTCCTGTGTTTCTGTACTGAAGTCCCACTTCAAGATCTCCAGTAAGAATACCTGACCACAAAGAGGAAAGAAGAACATCTAATATAGGCAGAGAATCTGGATACTACTATTTCAACAGGAAGACCCATCCCCAATACTACAGGACAGAGAAGTCATTGCATTCACAGTTGCTAGTTGAAGGAATCAACCACTGAAATGTGATGAGTCAAACAATAAACAGCATTTATCAAATGGACCTGCTAAGTTTTGGCATTGTGGTGCACAGAATTATTGCTCCCAAAGGGTAAACACATCCAGGTCTCCAGAACCTACCATGGGTAAGTAACTGTAGGTCACCCCTCATGTCAAAGAGGACTCCATATGTGTGATTAAGACAAGCATCATGGAAAGAGAATTATCTTGGATGATCTCTGTGGACTCAATGCATTTATAAAACTCCTTAAGGAGTGAGGCAGGAGTGGTGGATTCAGTGGAGAAAATGTATCAGCAGGAGCAGAAGCAGTGGCCAGTAGGGGCCTCCCAGTGCTGGAAGCAGGGGCTCTCCTCTATTGCCTTCAGGAGAATGGCCACTGTCCTACTGCTTGATTTTGGCCTGTGGGACTTGTTCAGACTTCTGTGGGACTTGTTCAGACTTCTTCCTCTATCTTCCTCTGTTTCAGAAGGGAAATATACATTTGTAATGTCCTAAGCAACTAAATTTAAGGTAGATTTTTTTCAGCAAGTGACAATTAATACAGGCAGATGACACTTTTCAGTTATAATGTCAAGAACCTCTCCCATGAGATCTGCTTATCTTCCAGTGTCATTCAGAATCTCTTCCTGAAAAGAAAAGACAGTTTGTATACTTGCACTTTGAGTCAGTGTGTACATAGAACACAGTGGGTGTGAAAATGACTTGAAATGTTAGATGCTAAAAGACAGTGTAGCACCCTCATGGTTTTTCCAGGTTTCTCCTTTTGTTACCTAAATATTACACTGCAGGGGAATTCAAACTAACCATATAATTATTTCTCACATGAACAAAAGCATCACAGCCAAGCATGGAACCAAAAAAGGATGCCAGGATTTTTAATACATTACTTGTAGTGCCAAAAAAAAAAACTCTACAAACCTTCAAATGCATTTTCTTTGTCATATTACTCAGCTATGCACCCACCGACATTTTCTAATGGAAATATATGTGTGTGTGTTTGTGTTTGTGTGTGTGTCTGTGTGTGCCTTTGTCACTATTTTCCCTATCCAGAATTTTTTAACACTCCTTCCTTTCACTTATGGCCACCCACAGGGCCTTTTACCAAAGAACCCCCCCACCCCGTCCTAATGAGATGAAGTGTCACTTTTAAGAAAGATATGAGATGTGAAAGGTCAGTGTGTCCTGTCCCAAAATAGAGCTTGGGGTCCCTCATGAATGCTGAAAACTATTCTTCACAAATCTGGCAAAGCTAGAATGATACTCTTCCATATGGAGTGTAGAGGTAATGCCTTAAAGTTGTCTATCAGCATAGGTAGACTGCAAGATGCACCTGACCCACCACTCCAAACAGGACCTGCCCTGTACTCTATGGATGTCTGCTAAATGCATAGGCTTTAAACAACCCCACCCCCCATAGTGCAGATTTTTTTTTCACCCATTCTGCCTCTAGGACGACAATGAGCAGAACAAAATTCTGGGTGCAGCTGCCTGTTAATGACCTGTCTCCAGGGAAATACTGCCCAGTACTAAAGTGACTCACCAACAAAAGGTGCATTTTATAGTGTCATTTTTCTTCTGTGATATTTTGTGCCACATTAAATTTTATCCAAAGCAATTGAGATTCTAAATCCAAGCTTAAAGGCAGAAGTCCAGGCAGGGGGCGCTTATTACCATGATACTGGGAGAAATATTTATATTCAGCTGTGAAAGGAGAACTCTGCTTCAGAGTGGCTCACACTATTTGCCTTAAAAAAATGCTTCCTCTTACCCTCAGATAAAACAGTGAAATCCTGAGTGAAAGTACCATGCTGAAAGAGAAAATGTCTCCAAGTCTCAGCCTCCCCATAGACAAAGTCACCTCTGTAGAAAAGCAAAAAAGTTACTCTTTTAGGAAGAATTAAAAACGGGATTGATTGTATTTCAGGTTTGGGCCATTTATCTATTCAATTATCTTACCTAGATTCATTTCAGTTTCATGAAATTCATTTCCATCCCCCTAGCAGATCCCAAAAACTTCCCCTGGAGTGACCGGTGTTGTACTATCCATAACCAACCAACTACAAACCATATTACATCTGTTTGCTTTTAAGAAGTCAAAAATAACATATGCAAGCAATTATGTAGAGTACGTGGAGGTAGAGGAATACTTCTCAATTTTACATTGTTGGTGAGAATGTAAACTATTATATTCATCATGGAATCACTGTAGAGATTCTTCTAAAACACACACAAAAAAATCTATTTATTTCAATAATGCATTTAATCGATATCCTTCTAAAACAGTTAAGTCACCATATTACATATCCATGTTTACAGAAGCAGATATAATAGCCAAATCGCAGAAACAGTTTACATGGCTATCAACAGAGGAATGGGTCAAATTATGGTTTATATACATAATGGAGTACTATTCTACCATAAAGAATAATAAAGTTGATGGATTAGACACCTAAATATTAAAACAAAAAGAGACTAAATCTGCTGCAAAACGGGCACTCTTGGAGACACTGGCCTAGGGAAAGACGCTGTGAACAGACCTCAATAGCATGGGAACTAGCAGAAGGAATGAACAAATGGGACTCATCTTCTTAAAAAGCGTTTGCAGATTCCTGTGCTGGCAAGTCTGAGTCAGCACCACAGAGGCCACACAGCGACTTCTGGCGAGAAGGACTTTGGCCAGCGGCTCTCCTGCCGCCAGGACCAGACCAGAAGCCTGCGGGGCCTCCACTGCCTTCCGGGCAAGTCTAGGCTGAGACCACAAAGTCTTGGGACATGATTGTCGATTGAGAAAGGGTCTCCACAGACACCGGTTTAATAAATGGTGCTAGAAAAACTGGACCTTAACCCGCCAGAGACTTAAACTAGATCCTTCTCTTTCACTGTGTACTCAACTAAAATCAAAGTGGATAAGAGACCTACATAGTAAAACAGAAACACTAAATTGGCTGCAAAACAGGATACGTAGAGCTCTTGGAGACATTGGCTTAGGGAAAGGCTTTATGAACAAAACCCCTATAGCATGAGAACTAGCAGAAGGAATCAGCAAATGGGGTCATATCCTGTTAAGAAGCTTCTGCACAACAAAAGAAACCACCAGCAGAGTGAAAAAAACATCCAATAATACGGGAAAATTTATCAGCTGTTTCTCAGACAAAGGGCTACTACCTAGAATATATAAAGAGCTTAAAATATCACCATCCCAAATTTAAATATTTAATTCAAAAATAGGCATCTGAAATGAATAGATATTTTTCAGAGGCAGAAGTAAAAGCAGCTAAGAAGCATATGAAGAAATGTTTAACATCACTGATCATTCAAGAGATACAGCTGAAAACAACACTGAGATTCCCTCTCACTCCACAAAGAATGGCTACTATCCCAAAATTAACCAGCAACAAGTGCTGGTGAGGATGAGGGGAGGTAGGAACCATTCTCCACTGTTGGTGGGAATGTAGACTGGTGCAATCACAATGGAGATCAGTGTGGAGATTCCTGAAAAACAAAGATTACAGAACCCCTTTGACCCTCTATTGTCCTACTAGAAGAGATTCATATCAGAATGACATACATAGATCCATGTTTATTGCAGCTCCGCAGTTTGTGATAGCTAAATCTTGGAAACAATCCAAATGTCCCTCAAATGGAGACTGAATAAAGAAGATGTGCGGTTCTTTTTAATGTAAAATAGAGTATCACTCCGCCATAAAGAATGATACGTTTGAGTCATTTATACTCAAATGAACCTACCTTGAGAAGGTTCACGTTCTCATAAGTGAAATATATAGGTCATAGATGTGTAAATGATGTATCTTTTCTGTTATGAGAAACTGAAGATGTGAGTTCTAGAATGTTTGATAATTTGAAGTGATAGAAAATATGCAAAAGGAAAAGGGGTTTAGAGGTAAGAGGGATTAGGGGAAAGAGACAACATGATCATAATAAAAAGGAAACAAATCTTTGAATATGGGAGCCAGGGCTTTGTAGGGAGGGGACGAGAATGGGAAAAAGTAAGAATTAAGTTGGGTCATATACTGTTATAAATTCTCCGTGTTGAGTGTGATCATGAAATGTATATAAAATGTACCAATAAAGATTCAAATCTTTAAAAAAGAGTAATAAATTTGTCATCTGTAAGAAAAATGAATAAATCTAACACAGAATGTAAAATATTGTATAGTTTATCTAATATGAGGCACCCAAAGAATAAATAATCTAAAAAGCAAAGATAAAAAGTGGTGGCAGAAAGTAGGGAGGTAAATGCTGTGGAGATGGGAAAGGGATCTAGGAAAAGAGAGAGAGAATGCTGGGGGAAGAGGAGGAAATAAAAATGAGACAGATGTGATATGTGTATGTACCAATTCCCTAAATAAATGGATTGAAACATAAACTACTAATAATAGATTTAAATAAAACCAGAAAAACAAAACTAAGGATTAGCCCTGAGGAGTCTACCGCCGGAGGGAGAGATGATTTTTCTCCACTATCATCACTTTCCGGTCATTCTCCCTTTCCACCAGAAAAGCTGTATTATAAGGAAAAAACACTGAAGCTTTGCTTCTCCCAATCCTCTTTGGCCTCATCTCTTATACATTTGTTGCAGATATTATAACTATTTTGATAACATGATACATTTTCATTTCCTTGACAATTTAAACATTTCCAGTTGAGCTTCTGCCCTTACACTGTTTCTGTTGATCATTCATAGTGATTTCAGGGCCTTAAGCAAAAGTTTTCCAACATTTGGGTACTTGATTTGTTTATTTCATGTGTCTATTTTTCAAGCTACCCATGCTACAGTCACATTTCAGATCCGTTTTTAACCAGTAACTTCTTCGTGTCTGTCATTCTAAATTCAAGAATCAGAGTTACAATGTTCTCATTCTTGTAGCATAAAGGAAATAACTACTGGATCCTTAAGGAATACTTATTTCACTAACTTTTATAGTCTCCATCTCAGAGCGTTCCAGCTTTACTTGGCAATTCAGAATCTAGTCTCACTGTCTTTCATCATCATCACACATTTTGAATACAGATGCAACTTGCTTCACTCTTTTACTTTATTACACTCACATGAACTGTTATGTAATCTTTGATAAATCCAACTTAATCTCCTTTGGTCCTATCTACACAGCTGAATCTGGCCAACAGAGAAGCAAATCAAAAAGAAAGAAATATAAAATAGACTTAATGGAATAAAATTAAAGTGGCAACTATACACAAATAAACATGCAGGGGAGATAAAGTCAATGAAGAAGAAAGCTCAATAAAAATACTGCAAACACTAACCTAGTATGTATAGTGTCAGGTACTCTCCTATGGGTTTTGTACATATTATTGTTTTAAGGTAATACATTCATTTTATAGAGGTAGGAGCTGAGGTAAAGACTTGCCCTTTGGTAAGTGGCAGAAGGGTAAGATAAAATCTTATAGAAACACATAGATATATAAAATACTTTAATTCTTCTTTTGCAAATAAAGGAAGAAGCTTCCCCCTTTTTCCCCATTCTTGTGCCTCTGACATGCTATGAAACTTTTCACATGCTAAAAAAGAGCTGCTCATGCTTTCTGAAGCCCATGCATGCTTTCCTGATGGACTTTTGAAGTGTATTTGTCAGGGGGAAAATACAGCCCTGCGCCATGGTTTCTTTGAGGCACTGGAAGCCTAAAATCAGAGGGTGCAGCAGAGCACCAGTTACAAAGTCATCTCCTCCCATAAAGAGACATATATTTTCCCTTGGATAAAACCAATTAGACAACAGAGATGTCTGTCCCATGTACAGATAAATCTGGTCTGAAGAGTGGGAGGATGACAGCATCGAATCGCCATTTTTGACTACTAGTTGTTGATCATCTACGACTATGTATGTAGTGTACTCTGTGTGTGTGTGGTTGTACGTCAAAGGGGAGATTTCCTTCTGTGTTCACAATCTCTTAGCAGATCTCATGGGGCATACATCCCATTCTGGTTTAATATTTTTCCAGGAATAAAGCTGTTTTATTTCTTTCTACATTTGTGGGAAAATTTTCTAGTTCTTATGGAATATATTCTTTATAGTCTCTATATTCCTATACAGGGACTATGGGAGATGTACCTGTGACAGTGGACTTTATATATTTGTCAAATAATCTATTGTTTACTAAGACAAAATCTAAAATGCATAGTAGAATGAATGCTATGTATGGTCGGAAACACATAGGAAAAGGAAAATCCAGTATATGAAAATCAGCTATGGATCCTTACTAGCCATCATCTCCAAATTGAAACTTAAACAACCCGTAGATTTTGGAAAGAACAAAATAATGGAAAAAATTGAAAACCATATATCAAGTGGCTGCTATCAAAAACATATAAATAATTTACACAGCTAAGTAGCCACAAAGTGAATAAGTAAGCTAAAAATGGGTAAAAGACGCAAACAGACATTTCTAAGAAGATATAATCCTGTCAGGTATATGGGTGTATGAAAAATGTTCAGTGTCACTAAGCATGACAAAATATGAACATAAAAGCACGATATATTGTCACCTTACAGCTGTGTGTTAGACATTTTGTCCTATATCAGATTAGATGCAGGGTGTATTCAACAGCTTTCCCATTTCTGGGACGAATATGTGACATCCACAACTTAAAGGAGAAGAAGTTTATATGAGATCACAGTGTCTGACGGTTCAGTCTGGGCTTTACTGGCTGCAAGACAAGAAGGTACAGTTAAGGGCATGATGGAAGCTACATAAACACGTTATGGCCATCAGGGAGCAGAAGGGAAGAGGAAAGGGGGGACTCAGGGACAATAGTAACCCCTTTCACATCAGGTGCCCATCGACTCGCACTGTCAGTTCATATTCCACCTCCTAGTAACGTGTTCTTGTCTGAACTCATCACTGGATTAAAACCCTGAGGAGAATAGTGTCCTCTGACTAGTCATGCTCCAAAATATGAAGATGTAAGAATTTTCAGGAATATTGTAAAGTGAAATCAGCATTCTGCCGCTGGCTCCCAAAAGAGTAATGCTCCTTACATTATTAAAGGCAGTATTTAGTGCCTCACTAAAAATCACCAAAATCTGAGCATGTTGGCTTTGCAGAAAATCCTAAGTAGTAAGTCTCCTCTGAGACTCAAGGCAAACTTTTACCTTTCAGCCCCTACAAACAAATTAAGAAAAATAAAAAACAAGCTAAATAACATAACAATACTCTCACATAGCAATAGGACAGGTTAAACATTCTAATTCCAAAAGGGAGAGATACAGGAATACAAAAAAAATAGCCTAAAGCAAGATTAAAACATCACCAGGGATCATTGAATCTATAGCTCCAGTTCCAGCGAGCAGAGCAGTGAGCTCTGTGGAGCACAGAAGAGCCTGTTTCCTGTTGCCTTGGGAGATGCAGCCCCCATGGCCTTTCTTTTAGGATGGCTTTGCTTACTTCCTTTGGTTTTCTTCAGTGGCTCTTTTCCATTTCTGTATTCTTCACCTTTCTGAATCTTAGTGCATGTTGGTATCAATTTCACAGTTACACATACTTCTTTCTTAGGGAGACACTGACTGACTTCTCAAGTCTTCCTCTGGAATCTGGGTGGAAAGTCCTCGGGCCCAACACCCTTGAATTTTGCATGCCTGTAGAATGAAGGCTGTGTGAATGACACGAAGGTGTGGTACCAGTTCAAGTAGTATCGGACCCTCCCTGTACTACTGTTCAGCATGCTCTACACCTCAGGATGGCTGAGCATGGTCCAATAAACCCCACAGAGTCAATTCTCAGTGTGGATCTTCTCAAACAGGGGACTCAGCCCCTTTCTTCTCAAATAAAAAGTTCACAATCTTGTACTTTTATGCCTGTGGTGGGTGGGATTTTGCTAATTGTTGAGATACCTTAAAGCTATCTTGCCTATTCTTCTAACTTAAAGTGTGTGTGTGTGTGTGTGTGTGTGTGTGTGTGTGTGTGTGTAAAATCTCAGTAAGCATCCATCAGTAGATGACTGGATAAAAAGTGTGATATAGAAGTGTGATATAGTAGCATTCCATATATTTATTCCACATACACATATCAATAGGTAGAATAGCGTTTGGCCTCAAGTAGCACAAAATCCTGTTATTTGTTGCAAGTATATGAAGCTGGAGGATATAATAATCAATGCAATAAGTTAAGCATAAATAAAATCACATGATTGTAGTTATATATGTAAACTATAAAAGTCGTATTTTATTGTTTGTTTGTTTGAGACAGGGTCTCAGTTTGTAGTTCAGGCTGGCTCTGAACTCATTATGTATATGTAGCCCAAGCAAGCCTCAAACTCAGCAATCCTCCTGCCTCTGCCTCCTGAGTGCTGGGATTACAAACATGAGCCACCACACCTGGCAAAAGTTGAGTTCTTGCATTTAGAAGGTATAATATTGGTGGCTAGGGCAAGAACTTGTTGAAAAATGCCGATATAGGTCAAAGGTCACAAAGCGATTTCAGTTATGCAGAACAAACACAACCTAAAATCTAAATTACAATATCATGACCATTATGAAAGATTTCATTGCATAGTTGCAAATTTCCAAGGAGAAGTATTAATATTGTTTTCAGCATATATACAGACTCAGAGAAGGTAGCTATGTGACGTGTTATATATGTCAGTTAGATAGTGGTAATTGCTTCACAATCACTGTATATAACAAAATAGAACTTTACAATTGGAGTATAACCATTTTATGTCAGTTATGTAGGTGTGACCAGGCAATATTGAACCGATGTGAAACAGCAAAGGCCAACAAGATGCTATTATGACACAGAACAATTTGTTAAGTTTTAAATTGCTTCTATGTACCTTGTATCACTTTAGGCTTACAAATACAAGGACACAAGTCTGTGTGATTAATTGTACTAAAGATATCATAACTAGCAAATAGAGTTGAATATATATCTATACTAAATCTATCAAAGGCTTTTCTTCCAGGTTATACTCAATTTAATAGATTGAAGAAAAATAGAGAGATAAGTGACCAAAAAGTGACTTTCCTACAAAATAAAGCAGAATATTTGATCTGGATTATTTTGAAGATTATAATTCATTCAACACAGTTATGTCAGTCTGGAAACTGCTTTATATTTATATTTTTATGAAAATAGCAAAACATTCATTGGTACATTTTAAGCATGTATAACGATAACACTCATAGGGAATTTGCACCTGCGCATGATACATCATGACTCTTTTTATCCCTTCTCTCCCTCCCCAACCTCCATCCCTTCCCTACACACAAAAGCTTTGCTGCCACTTTTTCCTTCTATTTTCACTGTTTTTAACTTCTCCCTCCCTTCCTTTTCCCCTTCCTCCTCTCTTGCTCTTTTTCTTTGAGCATTCTCTTCCCTTTTTCCAATATCTATGATATATCTTAGTCCTTTTTTTCCATCTTCAGGTTTCTACAAGGCAGAGACAATGTGGTATGTGTGTCTGACTTATTTATGAGTTTGGTCTTGAGGTGCATCCTTTTAGCAACAATTATCTGAAGCTCACCCTCCTCTGACAGAGTAGTAAGGAGATTTTACGGTCGCCGAACAGGCACACGTGCAGAGCTCTCTGAGGCTCTTTCTCCGCAAGGGGTAAACAGGGATACACCTGCCTTGATGGACTGTATATTCTGGAGAAGACTTGAAAGCATGACACTTCTCTCATTTAAGAGTTATTGGCACAAGGTAAAACATGGAAGAAACAAGATGAGGACTAGCAGTATGTGTTAACCTTCTCTTCCCCTCCTAAAGCGAGGGTAATGATAGATAAAATTTTACTCCTCTTCCAATTCATCTTAGGCATTCCTAGTTTCTTAAACTTCATGTTCTGTTTTATCTGGAATCTGACATGTGACTATCTCTTCATGTACATCTTTATCCATGAACACCTTTGTCCTATCCTTCACCAACAAAGCATTTCATTTTCTTTGGAACATCTTAATCTGCCATGAGTGAACCTTCCCTGGCCTGATCTCAGCAAGATAGGTATTACCCTTCCGGTGGGTTCCCCTAACACTTGAACTTTCCCTCCACCTTGCTCAAATTATCATGGATTTTAACATCTCTAATCCAAGATTGCTGCCCAGTTTCCTGGGCCACATTCATTATTCTCTGGGTCCTCATGCTGAGTGCAGTGTCTACAACTCACAACTATGTCAGTCTTCCGGGAGATCAAACACACAGAACAAACATAACCTTTGGCTTTGAAGTGCATACGTCTAAAGGAGAAATAGGTAAAATGCAAACACCTGGTCAAAGCAGATGGAGATACAGATTTATATTTCAAAAGACCATGATCATGATACTACAAGGACGGGGGAATGACTTATTCTAACAGAATCAAGATCTGCCCCAGAAGAAACAGTATATGAAAGTAAAATCATGATGCACAAAACTGAAGCAAAGTTTGTTCACACAGGTTTCATAGCAGGTGATTATTTAGAAATATCTGCAAACAAACAGGTGTGGGAATACAAAGGAACAGGTAAAACATGATATTTGGACAGTTGGAGGGATTGGTAAGAGACCTCTGGGGATCTCCAGTTGAGAACACTGAAAGCTTTGAACCATTTGCTGATGAGTGCAGGACACTCGTCTAGGACCGATGACTTCACGTGTTATTTCTCTGTGTCCTCTCTCTCTGTCTCTCTCGCTTTCTCAGTTTTCTCTTTCTTGTCTTTCCCTATGTGTCTTCCACTCTGCAACTTCTCTGTCTTTTCTCTAGCTCTCTATCTTTTAGTCCTTTCTCATGACTTTCCAGGCAGCCATGATAGAGGAAAGATGGTTTTGATGTAGGAGATTGCATGGAAGGAATATGCTACTGGCAATCATGACCAAAAAGAACAAAGTTATTCTAATGAACTTATTCATTTTACCTCCACAAATCTGTCTTATTCAGTTTCTGCTGGGTATATTTGCAGCTCAGCAAAAATACAAAGAGATTTCAAGTGCATCTTGGTTTGATTCTGGTCATGTGGTGGCATGTACCCCAAACTATATACGACTTTAGTGAAGAGTAGAATCTGTTTCTCAGGCATGAACACGTTGAGCACTGTTGGTGAGTCAAACAGGAAGCAAACTTACTTTGCAAGAGAACACTTCATAACAGTTATGTGCTCGATAAATGTCCACACTGAATATGGATTTCACAAAAATATGCAACACTATGGCCTCCCCAAGGGTTTATGATCCATCATTCATTTTGCAAAATGGCTTGATTCCCTTGAGGCAGTAAAATCTGAGAACTTCATGGCTCATAATAATGTCAGGGGGAGCAGTCTCCCATGCTAACTGTGTGTAGAGCACTGAAGCCGTGCTGTCTAAACGCTGCCGCATGCAGGGCTCACCCCTCCACTCCAGAGTAATGCTTTAACCAGTTTTTGTTTCACATCTGAAATCCAGACAAAACATTGATGTCATCTTTCCCTAGGAAATAAATCCGTCCTTTCCTAGGTAGATTTTGGCCTTAGTACATATTTATTTTTAAATTTATAACCTTTGACTTCAACTTCTTTTCTCACCTTAATTCTTTATCCTTTCATCTTATTCTCACATTTTCCTTAAAAACTTCTCAGATTTCTCAGAATACTTTGCATTGCTTCCTATCGCTAAGCATTTGCGCTAACAATCATTCCTTCCCAAGAGACATCTACCTATTCCTCAAAAACCAACTTTGTTGTTTTCTCTAGTAGCTCTAATTTTCTGCAACTGCTATCATTTGTTTCTAGAAGTCACAGTCTATTTATCAAGCAAACTAGTATGTAACAGTTATTCATTTCTTTTTTTTTTTTTTTTTTTTTTTTT
>PVIC010016594.1:0-26339 GCA_004025085.1 Thryonomys swinderianus | reverse complement strand
GTTGTCACATGGATTCCAACGCTGCAGCCGACCTGGGCATGCTTATGCTATGGACAGAAACTGGGACTCTGAAGGGGTCAGCAACTCACCCAGTCATGCAGCTAGCAAGAACCAGCACTGGGATCCAGACGCAAGAACGTATCTCGTGGACTTTCTGGAACGAGAACTGTTTCTGGCCCCAACTTCCACTTGTTCAGTGGCAGACTCATCTTTTGCCCTGTGAGCCTATTGATAAATCCCAATTTAGACGTGGCTCTCTACTTTTAGAGATGGACTGAGTAAGAAGACAAGGATGCATGTTGGGGAGGAGGAACACCATGATTTAGGTGCTCATTTTGTGTGAAAGCTCCAAGGCCTGTGGGAAAAGGCACAGGCAACAGCTTGGAGGTCTGTGTTCTGGTCCCAGGGACACCATTTGCCTGAGGTAGGGCCCATTGTTCCAGGTTGGACCAAAGAGATATTTGGCAAAGCATCTACTCTGGGATACAAAAGCTCTATCAGCTGTAGGGGACAGAAAAAGTAACACAAAGCAACTATAAGGGTCTTGATTAGCCAATAACAGAGTCCCATTAGCAACAAGGAATAACTTTAACTTCAGGAAGAAATAGAAAAGTAATCACAAACAAGAGTGACAGCCAGCCACTGAATGAATGTATTGTGCCCCACATGGCCAGTGTAGCTCACAAGACCACCATAACTTAAGGAATTTTGTAATGTTATCTGCATTTCACAGATGGCAAAACCCTTGGAGACTAGGTAACTTGGTCAAAGTCCTTCAGCTGGCCAGTGATCGCCTATTCACATGCTTTCCCTTAACCCCCTCCACCTCAGGCATTCGTCTGCCCATCCTGTTCCACATACTATGTTTGGCCCAGATCAAAGGTTTGTCTGCTGGAGCTAAATTCTCCTTCTTAGCTCCTGTGTAGAACCGCCCAATGTCTGACAGTAACGACAGGTGTTCAGAAATAGGCAAAGCGTGCTTGGGAAATGTCTGCACATGCCCTGCAAGGTGCTGAGTTTGCCAGGGAACAATGGTTTTCCTGCCGTAGATGCACACTTCCTTTTCAGCCTGTGTGTAGAAGGGTGATTTACTGCTGATAGAAGAGCGTGGCTTTGGAATGGTGGAAGAACATTGAAGAAATAAGTACAATGACCTGGCACAGGTACCAGAGACTCTAAGGGCCTGCTCTGGAGCACCAAGATGTGGACATACAGCCCAAGGAAGAAGAGAACCTGAGATTCCACTGGACAGATGGACATGACACGTGAGGTAGCCATGGGGTGTTTCCTAAGCCTTTCTTGGTTTCTTTCCACTGGGTGCCCACCGCCTCACCTGGAGCTGAGCAGCCTGGCTCTGTTGTTGGGTTGCATCCTGGCTCAGGGGTGGGTGTCCCAGCCAGAGTCTGTGAAAACACACAAGGGTGCTGGGAAGTTTTCTTGCTGTCTAGAAGCCTCGAAAGAATCCTCCTATGTGTGCGCTGGAAGCTACTGCCAGTCTCCTAACTCTGAGGGAACCTTCTAGTGGTGCCAATGCTGCTGAGGTAGGGAGATTGTGAGAAACAGGGTGAATAAATGAGCCAGGCTGCCTGAGGCACTGGGCCCAAACAGGCCCAGCTGTTACAAGGTGGGAGGGCTCCTCACCAAGGTCACTCTGCCGCACACCCTCCTGGGGGAACAAGGAGAAACATAAAGAGAAACTCAGGGAAAACAACCACAAGACCCTTGTGAGCCCTCATAGGCACAGGTGGGGCCCAGCCTCAGCCTCTCCAGTGTCTGTACCACTGCACCAGGGTCTCCTGGTTCTGTATGTACACAGGACTCTCGCTTTGGCGCGATGCCCTCTGAGGTTCTACCTGAGCAAGTGTCTGATGTGTACACCAAAAAAGAAAAACCAACTGGGTGTGGTAGCACACTGGTAATCCTGGCACTTGGGGGCTGAGCCAAAAGGATCACTGTGAGCTCGAGGCCAGTCTGGGCGACCCAGTGAGTTAGCAAAGAATAAACGATTAAAAACAAAAATCAAACATTATACAGACCATGCCTCTTTAAATTCAAGCAATGGGTCAAAGTAACAAACACTTCTCCGTCAAAAAAAGACCAAACACTTTATTTATCTATCCACAATATATCTCTATATAAAAGCAAGCCAATCAGGATGTTTTCCTCAGCCATCCTTTCCACATTTTGTGTAGTTTTTGTGAACCATAAATCACCGATTTCTTCAGCCCTAAAAGAGAAACAAAAGAGAATAAGGACTTGGAGGGAGTGAGGCAGACACACAGCTAGAATCAGAGGCTGGTGTTTGGAGCGTCAGCAGCAGGCTGGCTGGGGGTCACCATGAGCAAGGTGGGGGCAGGTTCTGACCTGGCATGTACGGCAATGTGATGAGGGTGCCTGAGTCCCTGGGATAAGCAGATCTTTGAGTCACAGCCCATTGGCAGCCTTGTTCTGCATGTGTAAGGGCAGAGGTGGGCAGACTCTGTGTAGTAGGGTTCCCGGCCTCCCTTTCAGGGCGCTTGCATCCTGGCCACTGCTGCACACTGCCCTTGCCACTGTGCCACCATGAACGTAGCTTCCCACCTGTCTGGTGACACCATTAGGATGGGTCCCCTGGAGCCCAGCTCAGCCTGGTACCTGGCATTTCACCTGTCCTGCTGCCTGAGGAAGTGTCCTGCCCCTCCTCCCCTCTGCACCCTGGCACTGGGGCAGCACCTGGCAAGCGCTCAGTGAATGTTCTGACATCTGCACAGAATGCGCTCCATTTCAGCCACTGGTCTGGCACCCATGCCTTGTGTCACAGTTTGGGAAAGGTGTGAGACAGGGTGTGGTAGAGGGCGGTGCCGTCTACCCCATTCACAGCCATGCTCAGGGACTGGACTCTAGGCTGGGGCCCGAGGCGAGCACACAGATGGCGACAGGCCCACTCCAGGGACATCCTGGAAGTGTGGCTCTGTTGTTGTTTTTGTGCAGAGCTTGGGAGGGGGCTGCTGTTGGCAGAGACAGTGAGGGTGGTGGGCCAGGAGAGTCATGGCGGGATAGGCTGGACCCTGGCCCACCCTGCCACTAACTGTTCCCTACCCCGTGGGGGGTTGGGGCCCTCTCCCTGCTTCAGCCCTTTGTGCTTCCTCCCTGGAGGTGCCCTGGTGAAGCTCTTGTGAGTGAGGCTGGAACTGAGACCTGAGCTGAGGTGTTTTTAAAATCACACCTGGTACTAACCAGTAGCCCGTGCAGAATTTGGTACTGCAGTTTGAGATTTAACCTGGCACCCTGGGTGCTCAGTTAAATTCAAGGAGATGCCAGACCTTGGTGACACTGCGTGCCAGGCTCTGGGCAGTGCCGTCACTCAAGCGGACCTGGCAGTGCATGGCAGTGTCCCCACAGAGCTCACTCCTTGCGCAAACCGTTGGCCCAGTGCCGAGGCACAGCGGGGCTCTGCCAGGGAGCCATGGGGTAGATCCCGACCTGGGTCTGGCCCTGCAGGCTGCACTGTGACAATGTGCCTCCCCTTTTCTGGGCCCCAGCTCCCTAATCTGGGAACTGTTAGGGCTTCCCTCCCAAGGGGCCCACAGCCAGGCCTGAAGGTCCAGGTGAACTGTCTGGAGGGCAGGAAGCTGTGTGAGGAGAGTTCACAGGCCTCCCAGATTTACAAAGTGGTAGGAACCACAGAGCAGAAGGGTCCTTCACGCTTTAATATTCTCATTTTAACAAGGGCAGAGGACTCTAAGTTGTGTCAACCTGAGATAGGAAAACATTTTCTCAACAGGACACGAAAAATTGGAAGCCATGACAAATAAAATGGATAAGAACTGAATCATGTGAAATGAAGGACTTTGTGAAATGAAAAATCTCTTCACCAAAGGCTCTGTTACAAGAAATGATAGCCCTGTTTTTTTTTTTTTTTTTTTTTTTTGCTTTTTGTGACAGGGTCTTGCTTTGTAGTTCAGGCTGGCCCTGAGCTCACTATGGCGCCCAGGCAAGCCGCCGCAAACTCAGCAATCCTCCTGTCTCTGCCTCCCGAGTGTTGGGATGACAGGCGTGAGCCACCACGTCTGGCATTGTGGTGTGCGGTGTTGATTGTTGGTGGGTGTGTCTCCACGCCCAGCATTATATGTGGTTACCGGGGATCGAACTCAGGACCTTGAGCTTGCGAGGCAGGCGCTGGAACCACTGAGCTAACCCTCTGGCCCGATAGCCCTGTTTTTATATTCGTGTTTCTAACAAAGGACTGGTGACCAGGGCAGGGGCGGAGCTCAGCCCAAGGCCTGGGTTTCCCTTCCTTGTGAGTAAGAAAAAGGTAAACAACTCATAGAAAAATGAGCCAAACCAAACTAGATACTTCTCCAAAGAGGATGTCCAGATAAACACATGAAAAAGTTTCTTTAGTCAACAGGAAATGCAAATGAAGCCTCTAGATGAGGCCGGCACTCAGCCACCCAGGGGCCTGGGGTACGAAGGACACAGAACACAAGCCTGGTGCTGGCTGGTATACAGGAGCTCGGCCGTGGGCCCTGCTCAATCACATGCTCCACACACAGGAGCCCACCCGAAGGGCATCCTGATGGAAACGCACATGCGAGTGTTGTCTGTACCTGAGATGGGCACAGACACAGCGGGGCTACCTGTAGGGAGGGTGGGCTCGGCATTGGCTGTGCGAGACCCATGCCAGGGCAGCCTGGCCAGCGAAGCTTCTCCTGACACCAGGGGTGCCACGGTGACCTTCACCAGGAGAGATGCAGAGAGCACAAACTGATGGGGCTGGAGAACAGCGAGTGGGACACAGTGCAGAAGCTGGGCTAGTGTTTATGTGGCGAGTGCTGGCGTGCACAGAGGGGCGCGGCCCTGGGGACAGTCCACAGGACAGTCCTATGTTAAGCTTGCTTTTCCTTTCTAGAGAGAAGTATGGTCATTTAGGAATTCTATACTCCCTGGAACTCATTTCGGCCATCTTGGAGCAAAGACAGCTTGAGGAGAAACTTCACTCTGATTCTTCTTATCACCACCACCAGCGTCACCATCCTTGCCATCGTCACCACTATCACCATCGTCACCGTGGCCCTCATTGCTGTCGCCATCATCACCCCCATCGCCGTGCTGAGAGGCAGGGCTGTGACTGGGTGGTGAGAGGTCTCTGCCGCACGTCTTCGGGGGAAGACTCACGGCCCTTAAATGCTCTCCCTTTGTTCCAGCAGTCAGACATCACATAAGGAAAGGCTCCTCTGGAGCAGGAGGACAACTTACTTTAAGAACTGGTGATAAGTATATTACCAGAAAAAGCTTTGATATCATTACATATTCTTCTTAAATAGGAAGGTAGAAAAAAGAAGACACTGTTAGTCATAAGAACTCAGAGGCAGAGGATGACGACGATCTCGTGTACCAGCCCCAAGATAGGGTGGGGAGGCCCAGCTGGGTAGGCCAGGCCTTTGTAGCACAAGACCAGACTGGTCTGGGTGATCCAGATGAGTCCTGAAGTAGGGAGTAAACAGGTGTCTTCCCCCAGAGTTAATTCTAATTGGCCGGAAAGTGAGGCAGGAAAAACAAAGATTTCCAAATCCGACCTCATGCCGAGCACTCCCCCACCAGGGCCCAGGGTCTCACGCCAGCTCCTCCTCACTTCCCTTCCCTTCCCCATCCTGTGGGACCTCCCACCATGGCCCAGGTGAGGCGAGTCCTTGTGCACTTTCTGCGGCCTTCGGTGGCTCCCCTGTCCTGCACGTGCCTCCAGGGCCCATCTCAGGCTGGCCACTGTCGCCTACTTCACACCTGTCCTGGCAGCAGCGCTCACACCTCTCCAGTCAGCCCAGGATCTTAATGCTCAGGAAGTGACAGTGCGCTTGGCTGGCCTTCTGCTACTGGCTTGAGAAGTTACACACGCCACCTGCTGCCACCGTGAGGGAGACAAGGTGGGCGTCAAGAGGTGGTTCTGGCTGCCTTGTGCGTGGGCTTCAGTGCTCTATCTGTTGCCAGATGAGAATCACGACATGCTACTAAGAGCTCGGCCTGGGGGCAACAGTGCTGTCCTTTTCAGGAGCTCCCAGGTAGAGCACAGGAGCACCGCCGGGCTTTGGAAGCATTTCTCACTCTTATTTCAATGGCGGTGTGTCTGTGGCCAGGGAGCTTCGAGGAAACGAACAGACGGGGTCAGGCTGTGTGAGTGCACACTGAGCATTTTCCAACACCCATCCACATCCACGGAGGTAATTCTCACACTGGAGGGCAGGATGATTATTCCTATGGATAAGAACTCAGGAAAATAAGGGCGCCTGCCTGACAGCTCCCAGTGGTTAAGTTCTGGTGTGGGTGCTCGTGCCTGCCCTGCACAATTGCTCCCCAGCCCTTGACCACTGAAAGAGACCAGCCAGAGGGCCCACACCTGCAGGGCAGGGCTCTCGCGGGGCAGTGTGGTGTGGGCTGGGGCCACCACTGCCCTCTGCTGGTGAAGGGAAGACTCGTGGGAAGAGGGCAAAGTTCATCCTCGCTTGGACATGTCAAGAGAACTTGATGATGATGCCTTCATTATCTTTTATTAGAGAAAAATCCAGGCTTATAAAAGAATCATACGCTGCATTCCCTCTGAACACAGAGCCAGTTTCAACAGCCCACGAACTCACAGATGGTCTTGTTACCCAACCCATCCCCACTTCCTTCCACCAGGTTTTAATCAGAATCAGAAATGATATCATTCATTATCCATAAAGGTTCTCATACATTTTCTTTCTATCTTTACAAGAAAAGAGTTTTTGAAGTGAAACTCCTTCAGAATACCATCACCATAGGCCAGGGATTTAGCTTAAATGGTACCGTATCTACCTTGGAAGTGTAAGGGCCCTATTTCAATCCCCAGTGCACTTCCCCCCAAAAGAACACCATCATCACAACTAAAAACACAGTAATAAATCTGTATAGTACAGGAAGCCTAGAATTGAGAAAAGTTCACCCAAGGAGGATCACGGTATGGAGCAGCAATGGTGTGAGACATAAACTGCCAGTCTGAACTGCATGTGGACAGAACCCCTCCGTGGCAGCCTGGCCAGGAGGGGCCAGTGTGAGCAGAAGAAAGGATCCTGGAAACTGGAAATGCAGAGTGTGTACCTGAGTGGAGGAAGGAGTACTGCTCAGTCTCTGATGAGACCTTCCAAAGATCCAGGAGGGCAACACTGTGTTTTAGGGTCCAGGTGCCTAGGTAGCAGCTGGAGACACCCTAAGTGTGACTGTACCAGCTCTGAGCACTGTAACCCCGAGGGGGTGCAGTTTTCAACTACACAATTATTCCGTTTCTGGCCATGTGTGTGGCACTTCTTGCTACACTGCCAGTTTCTACTAATATACCTATCTCCTTCTAGATTCTGAGCCTCTGGAAGGCAGGATGTGCTGGGTTTCCTTACGCACCACAAGGGGCTGGTACTTGAGAGGTGCTCAACAGTCAGCTCTGTGGGGGAGACTGGGCTGAAGACCAGGCACACGGAGGCAATGGGCATGGGGAGAAGAGGGAAGACAGAATTCTCGGGTGCTGGGAGGGGACTGTGCACAGCCAGGCCCACACTGGAGGGCACTGTGGTTCTATGTTCAAATGCTTGTATTCGCAGAGCAAGAGTGGGCTGGAAAAGCAAAGAAGGAAAACAAAACAGAAAAACTGGAGTCAGAACTGTAATACCAGGGGTTGGGGAAGCAGCTTGGTGACAGACCACCGCCCAGGTGCATGTGAAGCCTGGGTTCCACCTCCAGCATGGTGGAGTTAGGGGTAGGAATTAAACAATCAACAGAAACATTTAGAAGCCAAAATTGACAAAAACTTCCAGAAGGTGGAGCACAAAACCAGAGACAATGAACAGGAGACAACAGAAAGAAAACTCAAGGACCACTCAAGGAAGTTCAACGCATGAATAAAAGGAGTTCCAGAAAGAAAACGGAGAAGATAGATGGGATGAGACAAAAGAAACAGTAAGCGAAACCAGGCATGGTGATGTATGCCTGTGATGCCAGCACTTGGGAGGCAGAGGAAGGGGTAGTGTTCAGAGCTCGAGGCCAGTCTGGGGTACACAATGAGTTCAAGACTTGCCTGAGCAACAAAGCATGACTCTACCTCAAAAAAACAAACAAGAGAGAAACAAAAACACGAAAATTTTCTTACACAATATTCTTAAATGCCAAATTTCCAAACTGAAAGAGCAAACTGGGCATGATGGAGCCTGCCTATAATCCTAGTGTTGGGAGGTGAGGCAGAAGGATCACCCGGGAGTTAAGGCCAGATGAGGAGGCTATACAGTGAGCTCAGGACCAGCCTGGACTGTATTGCAAAACCTTGTCTTAATCAGTGCATCAATCAGTCAATCAATGGGAAGGGCAACAATTACCCAGTATAAGGGATAAGAACAGACATCAGGGTGTACCACTGTGATGCAGAGCCCTGGGGAAGATGGAAGACTGAATAAACTTCCAGAAAGGAAACTCACAAGATCAGGATTCAGACGTCTTCTCAGCAATGCTGAAAGTGAGGAGATAATTGCAGCAGTGATTCAGAATTCACGGCAAAGTGATCTGTCAGTTTCTCAATGCAGCCCAAGGATCAATTTTGTGTAAGATTAAGATTTCAGAGATGGGGGCCGGAGGGTTAGCTCAGTGGTTCCGGCGCCTGCTTCGCAAGCGCAAGGTCCTGAGTTCGATCCCCAGTAACCACATATAATGCTGGGTGTGGAGACACGCCCACCAACAATCAACACCGCATACCACAGTGCCGGAAGTGGTGGCTCACGCCTGTAGTCCCAGCACTCGGGAGGCAGACAGGAGGATTGCTGAGTTCGCGGCGGCTTGCCTGGCCACCATAGTGAGCTCAGGGCCAGCCTGAGCTACAAAGCGAGACCCTGTCTCAAAAAAAAAAAAAAAAAAAAAAGATTTCAGACGTGCACACGTGTTCTCAGGGAATTACTAGGTCATGTGCTTCCCCAAACAACAGCTTTCACCATCAAGCGACAGGAGCCTGTGGTGGTGCTGCACAACTGGAATCCAGGCACTTGGGAGCTGAGGGAGAAGGACTGCAAGCTTGAGCCCAACCTGGGAAACTCAGCAAGATCTTTTCTCAAAATAAAATATATTTAAAAAAAAAAAGGGCCAGAGATGGAGCTCAGGACAGAGTATTTTCCTGGCCTGTTGAAGACTCTGGTTCAACCCTCAATACTGTAAAAAACAAAAAGACAAGGTACAGGGCTGGGAATTTAGCTCAGTGGTTCTGGCATCTGCCTTGCAAGTATAAGGTCCCGAGTTCAATTCCTAGAACCACATACCACAGTGGTGGCTCATGATTATAATCTCAGCAGAGGCAGGAGGACTGCTCAGTTCGAGGCTTGCCTGGCTACATAGAGGCCCGAGGGTCAGCCTGAACTACAAAGCAAGACCCTGTCTCAAAAAAAAGAAAAAAAAAAAAAAGACAAGGTACAAAAAGCACAGTCCCCACAGAGGGAGAGGGAACGCAGTGTCCACTGCAGGGCTGCAGAAGAAGAAAACATGGCCCAGAACAATGTTAAGACTCTGAGTATGGATGTAGCCAAAACTGTAAGGCCAGGAGGACAGACTCAGAGGGCAGGAACTGAGGGAGGGCACAGGAGTGGATTCCATTTCCCACAACCAGCGCCAGCCGATGGGCAGTGGCTAAAAAGCAGTGAGCTTTAGAAAGACCATAGCACACACACAAGTCTCTCTGCAGGCAGCTGTCCTGCTGTGTGTGTGGGGGGCCAGAAACCACTGTCTTTCAATGCTGTGCAAATGCGACACCATTAAAACATGTCGGAAAGCCTGTGGAGCAGGAGGTCAGCACTCCCAAAAGAGCAGGAAACCTCCCAACATGACCTTGTGGGTTGGGCGCCCTGAAAACACTGCCCCACTGATGGCCATCTGCAGGTCACTGAGACACCACTACGCAGTCACTGCCCAACTACACAGGCGGAGCTCTCTGTGTGACTGAGCCGCAGCGGGTGGGATGCGTGCGCAGCTGGGGCTCTTACCAGCAGTCAAGATGCCCTTGGCACTCTGTCTGATACTGGAAGGTCGCACAATTGCTGCCAGACCTGTGGGAGGAACCAGAGGAGCCATGAGCTCACAGCTGACAGCAGTCATGGGAACCATCTGAGAACCCGAGAGAGATGCTTCCCAGTCACCCAAAGGGGCCAGCAGAAGAGCTATGTCCTCTACCGGAGGGACACTGAACGGGATGGACATGCTCTGGACCTGGGCCACCTCACCTCACCCAAGGAGGGACAGTGACCTGCAAAGGTCATTTTTTTTTGACTTTTGAGACAGGGTCTCGCTTTGTAGTTTAGGCTGGCCCTGAGCTCACTATGGTGCCCAGGCAAACCACCGCGAACTCAGCAATCCTCCTGTCTCTGCCTCCTGAGTGCTGGGATTACAGGCGTGAGCCACCACGCCCGGCACTGTGGTATGAGGTATTGATTGTTGGTGGGCATGAGTCTCCAAGCCCAGCATTATATATAGTTTCCGGGGATCAACTCAGGTCCTTGCGCTTGCGAGGCCGGCGTCCGAACCACTAAGCTAACCCTCCGGTCCCAAAGGTCATTTTAAGAATTTAAATCTGCTCCTTTTTTTTTTTTTTTTTTTTGAGACAGGGTCTTGGTTTGTAGTTCAGGCTGACCTTGAGCTCACTATGTAGCCCAGGCAAACCTCTAACTCAGCAATCCTCCTGCCTCCTGAGTGCTGGGATTACAGGCATGAGCCACCATGCCCAGCTCTGCTTCTCAGTCACAACATGGAAACAGATAAAAATGAAATGCTCTGTGGGCCAGAGGGTTAGCTCAGTGGTTCTGGCACCTGCCTTGCAAGCGCAAGGTCCTGAGTTCGATCCCCGGTAACCACATACAATGCTGGGCGTGGAGACTCACGCCCACCAACAATCAATACCACATACCACAGTGCCGGGCGTGGTGGCTCACGCCTGTAATCCCAGCACTCGGGAGGCAGAGACAGGAGGATTGCTGAGTTCGAAGCTTGCCTGGCTACATAGTGAGCTCAGAGCCAGCCTGAACTACAAAGCAAGACACTGTCTCAAAAAAAAAAAAAAAAAAAGAAATGCTCTGATCTAGGAGAAAGCAGCTCACTCTGAAAACATATGGAGAGGACCCTTCAGGGGGGCAACAGGATACATCTTCCAGCTCCTTAAGAAGACAGCAGTGGCTGGGCATGGTGGCACACATCTGTCATCCAAACACTTGAGAGGCTGAGGCAGGAAGGTCACCAAAAGTCTAAGACCAGACTAAACTATAAAGCAGGAACTTGTCTCAAAACCAACCAACCAACCAACCAACTGACCAACTTAGCAATGAGTAGTGTTGCCAGGGTCATGTTAAGACACACACACCCCAGGGCTAGGAATTTAGTTTGGTGGTTCTAGAATCTGCCTCATAAGCACAAGGTCCTGAACTTATCCCCGTTACCAAAAAACAAGACACATACAGCACATGAGGTGCCTCCTGACTTCACAGCAGGTCTCCTACTGAGGACCAGGCTTGTGTGCAGGAGAAGGAAGTGTGGCTTGGGGCTGGCACCCTGGGCAGCCTGCAGACAGCCACTGAATGGCAACAGGAGGGTGACCAAGTTGTTCCCAACTCCCTGATTATTTCCTTACCAATGACCTTGTGAAGGACAGTCCCACCTCTGAGGGAAGCAGGGACTTCAGCTGAGGCCTGGATTTTGGGTAAATGTGAGGGGGGCCCTTGGGGACAATGCTAGGTATGTGGCCACATCACAGGAACTCAGCATGGCTGAGGCACTCCAATGGGAGCTGGCTGGAGACAGCGGTGCTCCCTGAGGTCCCTACGTCTCCTTCCTGCTAGGACCACCGTGGGGAGCAGACAGAGCTTTGAAGGGATCTCTCTAAGTGGTGCTCCTGGAACCAAAGGAAGGCCAATTTCTCCTTCTGACAGTGTCTTTAAAGGCAATTATTTTGCTTGTTTTGGTTTTCTAAACCAGAGTTTCGCTGTGTAGCACAGGCTGGCCTGTAATTCATGGCGAGCCTCTTGCCTCAGCCTCCTGAGTGTTTGGAATAAAAGCGTGTGCCACCACACCCAGCTCTGCTGTTTTAAAGGAGTGAAAACTCATTTGGAAGCTCTAAACTGTCAGTGTTTCTCTTCTTCCCACAGACAGTTTCTCCCTGGCTCTCACTGAGAAAGAACCCGAGGCTGCTCCTGCCTCCGGAGCTGGCTGGCCATACCTAGACGCACCACATCGCCACAGTCCGGGTCATGCGCGACCTGCAGCAGCGTCTCCTCCACATCCCTGTTCTTTCCAGGGGGGTCCATGATGTGATTTATTTGTTGCTGTAGGGTTCTTGGCAGTGTCATTAGTTGGGTGAACTGTCCTTCTGGGCTTTTATCTATCTGAGGGGAAAAAAACCAAACAAACCACAGACCATGTTTACAGAAGTGCTTCAAATTTTATAAACACTAAAGACACATGGCTTCTATTTAAAGTCACATAGGTCTCATGCTATATGGGACTACTGGGCATACAAATGTGGTTAAATATGTTTTCTCCTGGTGAGAAATAAAATAGGACATAAATCACACAAATAGGTGCCACACCCACACTGGGGGCCTCCCCTTCCTGAGACTGAATGTCTTATTTACTTCTGGTTCCCTGTAGTGAAATAGCTACTCAGAAAGACTGGACTGAGGAACTGGGTCAGTACCACTTAGCTGTCATTGCTTGTTCCATGAGAACGAGTCATGCAAGCCACTCTATTCCCAATGCATCTGAAACACATCATACTGCTAAAAGATAGCAGAGAAACTAAACATTTACCAAGCCATACATTTAATTCTACCTGGAAACCACTAAATCAAAAGTCAGCAGCATCAGGGCCAGAGGGTTAGCTCAGTGGTTTCGGCATCTGCCTTGCAAGCGCAAGGTCCTGAGTTCGATCCCCGGTAACCACATACAATGCTGGGTGTGGAGACTCACGCCCACCAACAATCAATGCCACATACCACAGTGCTGGACGAGGTGGCTCACGCCTGTAATCCCAGCACTCGGGAGGCAGAGGCAGGAGGATTGCTGAGTTCGCGGCGGCTTGCCTGGGCTACATAGTGAGCTCGGGGCCAGCCTGAACTACAAAGCGAGACCCTGTCTCAACAACAACAACAAAAAAATAAGTCAGCAGCATCAAAGGGAAGAGAGGGAGTACGGGTAAGTAAAGATGGGAAAGAAAAAATCTGATGATTAAAAAAAAGCAAACAGGGCTGGAGATTTAGCTCAGTGGTTCCGGCGCCTGCCTCGCAAGCTCAGGGTCCTGAGTTCGATCCCGATAACCACATAGAATGCTGGGCGTGGTGACTCACGTCCACCAGCAATCAATACCACATACCACAGTGCCAGGCATGGTGGCTCACGCCTGTCATCCCAGCACTCGGTAGGCAGAGACAGGAGGATTGCTGAGTTCGTGGTGGCTTGCCTGGGCTACATAGTGAGCTCGGGGCCAGCCTGAACTACAAAGCAAGACCCTGTCTCAAAAAAAAAAAAAAAAAAAAAGGAAACAAAGCTTATATATGTGGGGGGCAGGGAGTCAGGGGAATGGGAAAAATGAGAATTAAGTTGTGTCATGTACTGGTACAATTTCTCAATATTAACTGTGATCACAACATGCGTATAAAATGTGCCAATAGAGGGCTGGAGGGTTAGCTCAGTGGTTTGGCACCTGCCTCGCAAGCGCAAGGTCCTGAGTTCGATCCTGGTAATCACATACAATGCTGGGCGTGGAGACTCACGCCCACCAACAATCAATACCACATACCACAGTGCCGGGCGTGGTGGCTCACGCCTGTAATCCCAGCACTCGGGAGGTAGAGGCAGGAGGATTGCTGAGTTCGAGGTTTGCCTGGGCTACATAGTGAGCTCAGAGCCAGCCTGAACTACAAAGCGAGACCCTGTCTCAAAAAAAAAGTACCAATAGAAAAAAAAAGCAGCAGAGCTGAGATCAGAAGCCCCCTTTTTAATAGAAATCTTTGCAAAAAATTCCTCACTGGGTGAAGTGGTGCATAAGTATAATCCCAGTGCTTAGGAAGCTGAGACAGGAGGATCACCATGAGTTTGAGGTTAGCCTGGGATACATAGTGAGACTCTGTCTCAAAAACAAAAATACCCACTAAAAACCCAGACCAAAAACCCAAATCAAAAAAACTTCTTTAAGAAAAACCTACACATAGAGATGGTCTGCCTGCCTAGTGCAGAGACAGCACACCTGACAGCTCACTGTGCGACTCTCTGGGTAAATATCTGTCTTGTGTTCTAACATGTGTTTAGGTTTTAACTGCAAATAAAAACCCTAAAATGTGGGTGTGGCAGGGCACACATGTAATTCCAGCATTTGGATGGCTGAAGCAGGAGGGTGACCAGGAGCTTGAGACCAGGCTGAAGTGATGAGACCCTGTCTCAAAACAAAAAACCCACCAAAACAACCCCCAAAATTAAATGAACAAACAATAAAACAATTAAAAAATTGGACAAATGAATATACAAAATTTTAGGCCCAGACTTTCCAGGTATGATCAATTTTCTTTTCTTTTTTTTTTTTGAGACAGGGTCTCGCTTTGTAGTTCAGGCTGGCCCTGAGCTCACTATGGTGCCCAGGCAAGCCACCGCGAACTCAGCAATCCTCCTGTCTCTGCTTCCCGAGTGTTGGGATTACAGGCGTGAGCCACCACGTCCGGCATTGTGGTATGCGGTGTTGATTGTTGGTGGGCGTGTCTCCACGCCCAGCATTATATGTGGTTACTGGGGAACGAACTCAGGACCTTGCGCTTGCAAGGCAGGCGCCAGAACCACTGAGCTAACCCTCTGGCCCCCAATTTTCTTAATAATTAAAACTAACTGGGCTGGGAATTTAGCTTGGTGGCACTATACCTGCCTTACAAGCATAAGGTCCTGAGTTTGATCCCTGGTACTGCCAAAAAAGAAAAAATATTAGAACTAACTCATTTATCACTGTTAAAAATTCAATGAAGATTTATTAAGAAAGTACAGATTAATGCCTGGCTTTTCTAGCTTTGCCTACAAACTTGTGTAAAGAAAAAAATGTCACTATGTAGTGCCTCTAACAAAGGTAGAGAAGGGCTTTTACCTAAATATTTTAAATTTATCACTAGAATGGTTCTACATTCACAGGCTCCAGCCTCTGCTTAGCTTTGGCTCTGTTTTGCTAGGATACCCCAGGAAGGACAAGACTCTTGTTCATGGCCATGTGTTGGGCAGCTCATCAAAATTAACCATTTTTGGCTGTGATTTACTCGTGAAAGGCCAAGGAACTTGAGACACAAAAGTGGCTTGAGCAACAGGAGGAATTAGAAAAGAGCATTTGCTGCTGCTTATTCATGAGGAAATGAATGCGCTGGAATTTTACTAAAGAGTATATGTCTGGAGATGAAGTATTAGGTGACATGTTTAAATAAACTGCTAACTTCTGTCTTATTTTGTCTTCTTTCAAAGTGAAGGCAGTTGGTGAAATGATAAAAGTTGAACTGCATTCTAAGAGCAGAAATAGGAACAGTACACAGTGCCTTCCTGCGTGGCTTTGCAGCACACCCGGCCATACAGAAAGGCAACCAGAACAGGCTGGGGGTTCCACCTAGGGTGACGGGCATGCTCTAAAATTAGATCAGGATGGTGGCTGTACAACTGTGGATATACTAAAAAAATGAATTTTATGTATATAAATAATACCTGAATAAAGCTAGTGCTTTACTGATTTATTCTTATTTTTGAGACAGGTATGTAGTTCAGGCTAGCCTTGAACTCACTATATACCCCAGGGTGGCCTCTAACTCATGGTGATCCTCCTGTCTCAGCCTCCTCAGAGTTGGAATGACAAATATGCACCACTGTGACTAGGTACTAAAGTTACTACTGAAAAAAACAGACAGTTACGGACACTGCAGCTTGCCACCTCAATCTGAGATTCAGGATAAGGTCCTCATCCTACCAGCTCCTGGGAGAGTCCTTCCTAGAGATGCCCTCAGTGGACAGCAGCAAAGGGCAGGGCCCCAAGTGCCTGGCCTCTCCATCTGAACTGGGCCTCCTTATGGGCCCCTACTCTGAAGTGCCCGATCTGATCTTCCAGAACCATCCCGGGAAGCAGATGCAGAGATGGCACTGTGAGACCACTCAGCGTGGGAGAGCAGGTGCAGCCCTGGAGCTGCTGTCTGCACACCTAGTGCGGTCCGGTGGCTCGTTTGTCACCACAGATGCTGAGGGACAGGTTCAGGGAGGCCTCTGCCAGCCGATGAAGGCTGCGCAGGAGGGTGCTGAGGCCCTGAAGGAGCAGTAGTCCTGTTCCGAGCGTGCTCTCAGGAGTGCTGCCCTGCATGCACAGCCACACCACTCCTGATCTCTGGCTGCTTGCTGGACTACGCACCTGTGATTCAGGGCCGAGACTGCCAGAGCCGACTCCTCACCACATTCTGGTCTCCCTCTCTTCCTGCCTCCCTCCCTCCTTCTGTTTCTCTGCAGAACCCTGAAGTTAGTGCTGATATAGGCACGGTACATTACGTGTGTCCCCACAGAAGCTACATGGGGGTCACAGCATGACTGTGAACTCCACAGGTGCAGGGAAAGGCATGTGGTCAGCAGGAGCCGGACACGAGGACATAGGCATGCTGTGACCATAGGCCTGGAGACCAAGGTACTCTCTCCTGCACTCGTGCAGGAGGCAGGTAGTAGGCCTCGATCTGTCTCAGGCCAGCTCTGTGATATGCAACTGGGAAGGAAGCAGGCTGTGTGGATGGACGTCCCGTTGGCCCACTGCATCGCTGATACAGAGTGATGGCCGGGGAGCACTATGTGGGAGAGGCCCTCCCCCTAGGCCAAGCTTTGAGGCCTCTGGAGGGAAGGCCAACTTCCCCGGGGCCCTCCGTGCTCTGCAGGCCACATGCTCTGCCCAGTTTGGACGGAATGTGCATATGCATTTCTCCAGGGTGATGCCTGCCTTTTCCCGTTGGGCAGTGGGCACCACAAAGTAGCACTCAGGGCCCATCCTGGGGAAGGACAGGGCCAAAGGCGGCAGCATAGGGGAGTAGGAGTGGGGGATTTCTCACTGCTGTCCCCAAATGTCCCCAGCCACTGCAAAATCTGTAACAGAGCAGTCAGGAAACAGTCAGGAAACAGGAGGCCCCAGAGTGGTGAGGACACTCTGTGCACATGGGTATGCATGTGCATATGCATGTGTAGGTGCGTGTGCATATAATACTGAGAACTGAACCTAGGGCCTTGTACCGAACTGTTTTTATTTTATTTTTTGAGACAGGGTCTCGCTTTGTAGTTCAGGCTGGCCCTGAACTCACTATGCAGCCCAGGCAAGCCTGGAACTCAGCAATCCTCCTGCCTCTGCCTCCCGAGTGCTGGGATGACAGGTATGAGCCACCATGCCTGGCACTGTGGTATGTGGTATCGATGGCTGGTGGGCTTGAGTCACCATGCCCAGCATTGTATGTGGTTACTGGGATCGAACTCAGGACCTTGCACTTGCGAGGCAGGTGCCGGAACCACTGAGCTAAATTTCTGGATCCCTGAACTGTTTTTATTTTGAGATAGGGTTTTACTAGGTTGCTGACCAGGCTGGAGTCAAGCTTGTGACCTCCCCGCCTGAACCTCCCAGAGTGCTGGGATTATTGGAATGCTCCTCCCTCACTCAATTTTGCTCATCAGGGGACAAGTAAGACAGGACAGGGGACCCAAGTCTCCTGCTTCTCGCAGATCTGGGCCTGGCCATGTCTTCCGGATGAAGAGTAGTGCTGAGGAGGCATGTAGAATCTGGAGTGGGCGGCGGAGGAGGGCAAGAAGAGAATCTGCGGCAGCCTGGATTCGACACAGCAAGGCTAGCTCTAACGGCACCCACTGGAAGTTGCAGGTCAGCCCTAATCTTGTAAGTTTCCCTGGCAAAGTAACCAATGGGAGTAGAAACAGGGGGCTTCATGGGTCATGGGGAGGTCACCGGCCCAAGTTTATCCTTGCATTTCAGGAAACTGCTGGTTTTTTTTCCTTGCTCCAGTTTGAGAAAGGGTGGCAGTCAGGCATATTATCCTCCCTGTGCTCTGGCTGTGATCAGATGGTTCTCCCAGGTCTTCTGAGAAGTTTCTGCCCCAATGTTGCAGTAAGGCCAGCAGCTGCCGAGCTCTACCCTCCAGAGACCCACAGCCTGCACCTTAGAGCCCCGCTGTTCTGAAACAGGCCAGGAAAGGCATCCAGACTCCTGAGGGAATCCAAAGCAGGACACAGGAGAGCCAAGGGAGAACAGGAGCAAGGGGGGGTGGGGAGAGAAAGACAGAAACAGCTCTAGGAAACCAGAAAGCCCAGTTACCAACTGATGAGAATTCTAGAAAACACAAACTCAGAAAAAGGGCATGAAGAGACCGTTACAGAAATAGGTAATAAAAGAAAATTTCCAAGGGCTGACACTTGTGGATTTCCAAATGGAAAAGGCCACCAACTCCTGGAATAACAAATATTTATAAAGACAAAACAAAACACCAGGAGATACAAGACTACTGGAAGAAAGGGAAAGAGTCTCAACACTCACTGTCAGAGAGGTATGAAGGTCACAGCCAGAGGAAGGGACTGGAATGTCAATGAGCAATTTAATACAACACTGGAAGCCAGAAGAAATGGAGGGATGACTTCAACATTCTCATGGAAAATTATTTCCAGTGTAGAATTTGCTGTCTGGCCAGAACAATCAGTGAGTGGGAAGGAAGGTAGGATTTTTCAGAGGTACTTGGGCTGAACAAACTTACCTCCTCCCCAACAATGTCAGGAAGGCACCCTGTGACACAGCGTACCAAAATTAAGAGCAAAATCTGCAAAGAAGTCTGACTAAGACCCAGAAAAGGGAAGGCTAGCAAGGGGAGAGGCAAAGGAAACCCTGAGGCAGCTGATAAGAGAAGTTTGAGCAGCAAACAGCAATGCACCATTCCCAGAAAACAGGCAGCCCAGGAAGCACAGCCAAGGCCTTTAGGAGCACTGTTCCTAAGGAAAACAAGACACAGAATGTACCCAAGAGGACTGTTCATACTGAAGGGCTTTACAGATCTGTCCAAGTCTGAGGATGAATGAGTGACTGCTACGTAGAAAATCAAGTAAGTATACTAGGCAGCATTCTCCTTGCAGAGGTGCAATACCCAACACCCACACTGAAAGCAGAGGTTTCAGTCATGACTGGCTGCTCCAAGGCAGAGACCTCACGGTGGGAAGGTGTGTGGGGGGGCAAAACTGCTCAGTTCACCAGTGGCGGGAAGCAGGGTGGGGGGGACTGAGCCAGAGGGGAAGGGACCAGGGACCAGATAGATCCCAGGCCACCTCTCTGGACCCACCAGCCACACCCAGGAATGCACACTACTAATTCCCCAGGGCTGATCCCAAAGCCAACGAAGTTGAAAATCCACTCGCTCACTCAGACCACTGCAGCAAATTTTTTTTTTTTAAATAAAGACCACTGTTAAATTCAGAAAAATAAATTTGCAAAAGGAAAAGGAATTTCATATTGTATTTTACCAATAAAGATAATGTCATCATAGGACTGGGGGTGTGCCTTAGTGGTATGGGACTTGCTTAGCATGTAAAAGGTCCTAGACTCAATCCCCAGCACCGCAGACCCCCAGAAGTTGTCATATTAAAGTAGAAATTGAATATTGATCAATATGTATGAAATAACAATGTGGAACATCCTGAGAATAATAAGAAACAAAGTATGTGTGTGAGTGCACAGGTGAAGGTAATGTAACACTGGAAATACCATCTGCAGGGAAGGATGGCAAAAACAAAGCACGAGTTAAAAAGAATTGAGATAACAAATTATATCATATGGAATATAGAGGTAATTATCATAAAGATCAGGGGAAGAAATGAGAGAGCAGTTGCCTTTGAAAACCAAGAAGACACTGCACAGGGCACAGCAGGGAATCACTATTTTTTGTTTAAACCTTATACCAGTTGGTTTTTTTTTTTTTTTTTTTTTGAGACAGGGTCTCGCTTTGGCAGTTCAGGCTGGCCCTGAGCTCACTATGTAGCCCAGGCAAGCCTCGAACTCAGCAATCCTCCTGTCTCTGCCTCCCGAGTGCTGGGATTACAGGCGTGAGCCACCAAGTCCGGCATTGTGGTATGCGGTGTTGATTGCTGGTGGGCGTGTCTCCACACCCAGCATTGTATGTGGTTACCGGGGATCAAACTCAGGACCTTGCACTTGCGAGGCAGGCGCCGGAACCACTGAGCTAACCCTCCGGCCCACCAGTTGGTTTTTAAAAAATATGCAGACATGGCTTGGAAAAAAGCCAAAATAAAAACAAAAGACTCCTCAACCTAAACCAAACAGTTCTAAGTCTATTCAGTTGAGTGATGCATGTGTTGGTCTATTTTACTGTATGCAATGGACAAAAGATCTGAAAGTCATCTCCAAGGAGGAAAGGTTTGTTTTGGCTCACAATTTCCCAGGTTTCAGTCCAGGGTCATTGGCTCCACTGCTTTCAGGCTGTGAGGCAGACATCATGGTGGAAGGGCCTGACAGAGGAGAGCTGCTCACCTCACTATGGCTGGGGGCCAGGGATGTAGCTCAGTGGTGATGCCACCAGCCTGGCAAGTGCAAGGTTCAGCCTGGTCCCCAGGACCATAAAAAACAAAAAAAAAAAGAAAAAGAAAGAGGCCAGGGACCAAAACCTATCCTTTGAAGCCATGCCCACTATGACCTGCTCTGTCCAGTTAGACACCACTTCCTAACAAGGCCACTGAGTTGAGTCTAGGTGGATTGATCCAGTGATGAAGTTGGAGTCCTTGGGATCGGTCCCTTCCAAAAGCCCCATATCTGACTCTGCTGCTTTGGGACCAAACCCCAACACAGGAGCCTTGGGCAACTGGTGCTTCATATGTCACTCTTTTTTTTTTTTTTGAGACAGGGTCTCACTTTGTCACTGTCTTATTTTTAAAACAATTCCTATGTTGGGCCGGAGATTTAGCTCAGTGGTTCCGGCACCTGCCTCGCAAGCGCAAGGTCCTGAGTTTGATCCTGGTAACCACATACAATGTTGGGTGTGGTGACTCACGCCCACCGGCAATGGCAATCAATACCACATACCACAGTGCTGGGCGTGGTGGCTCACGCCTGTAATCCCAGCACTCGGGAGGCAGAAACAGGAGGATTGCTGAGTTTGAGGCTTGCCTGGGCTACATAGTGAGCTCAGGGCCAGCCTGAACTACAAAGTGAGATCCTGTCTCAAAAAATTAAAAAAAAACCCCCAATTCCTATGTTTTAAAAGTCCTCTTTCTCACTCTGGATATTTTGTTAACATGCTAATAATATAAGATTAGCTGCTCCTATTATGTGGAAGCCAAAGAGGATAAAAGAAGTGACATATGCTATTCTTTATGTTACAGGAAACAGAAAAGGCCCTGAGATTCCTATAGTTTAAGAAATCTTAAATTTGAATCACTTTTCTCTAAAGAAAGATTCTTCTTTGTTTTCAAACATTCACTATTACCTCTAGGTGGCCCTGCTGTTTCTTGTACACCACCTGTGGGTCCTCCTGCAGGATGCTGCCATACAGCTCGCGAAAGTGGGCGACGTTGGGCTTCACAATATTCAGCACCTTCGCCTTTTCCTCCCCAACCACCATGCGGAAGTCACCTGGGTAAGGTAAAGAGTAAAACCTCCTATGAAGAATCCATACTGTGATCTATGAACTACTAGTCCCACTCCACTACTGTGTTGGTCTGATTGAAATCCTTGCTTTTCTTCTTAAAACATGAACACCTGACCCAAGGCAGGCAGGCACCTGTTTGGGGAAGAAGAGCCACTAGCATCAGAGAGCCCGACCTGTAAATAAAACACGGCACAAGGCTGTCCAGACACCAAGGGAATTCTCTGGAAAAGCAATCTGCTTCTGTGTCCCAGTCCCCACTCTAGCCACTGGAGCTGAGCATGGAGCAGGGACCGTGTGTCATGACATCGGAGTCACCCTGGGTGCCGCTAGCTCACCTTGCCTGTCTGAGTCAGGGCCAGTCAGGGGCTTTAGTCTGATGAGCCTTATGACACTGATAAGGACAGGGTGGCGAGAGACCTGGTAGGAAGGTTCACCTTTAAGATGGAACTGCAGGGCCGTAGGGTTAGCTCAGTGGTTCCGGCGCCTGCCTCGCAAGCGCAAGGTCCTGAGTTCGATCCCTGGTAACCACATACAATGTTGGGCGTGGAGACTCATGCCCACCAGCAATCAATACCACATACCACAGTGCTGGATGTGGTGGCTCATGCCTGTAATCCCAGCACTCAGGAGGCAGAGACAGGAGGATTGCTGAGTTCGAGACTTGCCTGGGCTACATAGTGAGCTCAGAGCTAGCCTGAACTACAAAGCGGGACCCTGTCTCAAAAAAAAAAAAAAAAAAGGGTGGGCAGAACAGGGGTACAGCTTAGTGGCAGCACGCACACTTTGCAGGCCCTGGTCTCCACCCTCAGTGCCAAGAATGAGGCTGGACACATGCACAAGTCCTGGATGAAGCTTGGGACAGTGCTGCAGCCCACCTTTGCTCAACAGATGTGAGTGGTCACAGGCGGGGAGGGACAAGTGCAGGGAGGTATCCCAGGGTGGAGGGACCCTGGGACCAGGGCGATTGTGCAATTTATTACCCAAACTAGGTCACTTGTGCGGGTGAAGCATCGTGGTGACAGTGACACCAGGGCAGCAAAGGCTAGCGCTTTGCTCGTTTTGGAAAGAGTTACAATATGAAGGGTATGATTTTCCTTCTGAAACTCAGGACCAACTACTGGTGGCTTCATGTGATGAAAGAGCTGGGCTCTTTCACAGGAGACTGGCAGGTAGATTACCATCAGGTCAAGGTAGCATAATGAGACCCTGTCTCAAAAACAAAAAAACCATTAAAAATAAAAAAATTAAAAAGAAAAAGAGGCGACAGCTGCACACCTGCTCCCACATCTGATTCCCCATTCCCTAACTCCAAACTCTGCAGCACCCTGCTGACCCTCTAAGTCACACTCTCCCCTACTCCTGTTTGGTTCACATAGTGACAGAGACACAGAGAGCAAGTCATCTGCAGGGTTCCCTGGAAGCAAGTTCTACACTACACAGGGTTCATGGGTTGGAGGTGCAGCATGCACAGCGCCTGGGTTTCACTCCTAGTGTGAAGTATTGTTTATACTGGAAGCAGACAGGTATCCATCAGGAAATGGTTCACTGCGAGGGCACAACCTGCTGTGTCCTGGACTGCGCCACCATCCAAGCTGACACTCACCACGTACATCATGCCACACGGTCCAGAACCAGGACACAAAAGGGTAACATCAGAAAGCTCTGTGTAAAAACACAGAAAGCAAGACACAGGGATTACACAGAAGTAAGGGAGCATGATTCAGGGGTGCAACTCTTGCACATCATGTGGGCTCTGGGTGCAGTCCCACTAAGGGGAAAAGGGCTGCTCTGTTCTACTAACATGCATATTTACTGTGGGTCCTCTGTGGGTCCTGTGTGTGTGTTCATGTGCGTGTGTGTACACACACGTGTTTATTAACAACTGCTCTTTCAGTCCCAGCAGAGCTCCCCTAGCAAGTACTGTTACTGTTCAGAGTTTTAGAAAAGAGGATATCAAGGTGTTGAGATAATCTGTCCACAGCCCAGCACCTCAGTACCAGGTGGTGACATTTAGGTAAGTTTTACTCCCCTTGGTGATTTGCCTTCATTCTCCTCTCTTCCACCATGTGGTCCAACTGCCTCTAGCATTTTTTCCTAATTTACAGGGTGCAGAGTTGGAACTGGCTTGACAAGTGTGAACACATAAGGGGCTGGGTGAACTTCCAACTGGGTGACCCCTTGCAATTTTTTTTTTTTTTTTTTTTGCTTTTTGGAGACAGGGTCTCGCTTTGTAGTTCAGGCTGGCCCTGAGCTCACTATGGTGCCCAGGCAAGCAGTCGCGAACTCAGCAATCCTCCCGTCTCTGCCTCCCAAGTGCTGGGATTACAGGCGTGAGCCACCACGTCTGGCATTGTGGTATGCGGTGTTGATTGTTGGTGGGCGTGTCTCCACGCCCAGCATTATATGTGGTTACCGGGGATCAAACTCAGGTCCTTGGGCTTGCGAGGCAGGCACCAGAACCACTGAGCTAACCCTCCGGCCCACCCCTTGCAATTTTATTGAGAGACTTGAATGGTAGAATCCATTGAACTCTATTTTTTTAGGTTTTTTTTCCCCTTTGTTTTTGGGACAACTGCTACATAGACCAGGCTGGCCTTGACCTCATAGTGATCCTCCTACTTCAGCCTCCTGAGTACTTGGATTATAGGTGTTTGCCAACATGCCCAGCTATAAGCTCTAAAACCAGCAGTTCTTGAAGTGAAAGATGAGGTTACCCATCATCCAGAGCAATGGTGCCCTCAATGGGAGCCCAGAGCTTAGGGATCATCAAGGCCCACATAAAACAGACAGGGCTGTTACTACATGGGTCAAGTCCCAGTGCCTGGCTCTGCGGTCATCATGGGCCAGAACTTGTCCAGGAACTCGGAGAGGGACACTGTTTTCTCTGTCCTTGTCCCCTGTGGGAGAAGTGTTGACCACACTGGGACAAGATGGAGAGTGTCAAAGTCGTAAATACTGGTGAAATCAGAGGGGTCATGTGAATTTTGGAATGTTCTGAGGGCTTGAGACTGAGACCCATGTGGTTTGCCAAAGGGACACAACTGGATTAATTCATGGACAATGGACTCTCAGAAACCTAGGAAAGACAGGAGGAAAATTTGCCTTTCTACACAAAGGCACAGGGAAATTTCATGGCCAAGTGACTCTCTGAGTGCTCGTTCCTCTTCTACCCTTCCTGGTCCAGTTCCAGCAAACACCAGTACAAAGAGAGTCTGGGGCTGGGTTTGCTCAATGGTAGAGCATGTGGGCAGCATCCAGGCGGCCCTGGTGTGATCCCAGCACCAAAACACAAGTAGGTGAAGGCAGATGTGTCATTTGATAGGACTCTTTATTAAAGTCAGTGTTCAGAATTTATAAAGACAAGCCAGATGAGCTAGCCAGCCTGGCTACGAAGTGAGTTCAAGGGCAGCCTGAAATACATAGTGAAGTCCTGTCTCAAAAAACTACCAACAACAATAATACACGACAAATAATAATAAGTTATAAAGAAGCCATCAAGTACCACAGTAATATTGATTATGGGAAAAATGGAGGAGGAGGAGGATTGCATCCCCCACGGCACAGTCCTACTGTCCACAGGGCACCAAGGGCTTTTGCTGTATGCTTGTGCCTTTGGGGCAGCTGCTAAGCAAGAGCCCTGGCACAGGCCCCGTGTGCCCGCTGCCGCCTCTGTTCCCCTCTGCCTCTTGCTGTGAAGCAGGGATGCTGCCGGTGTGACAGATACCACAGAAGGCTTCGGCGTCAGCTTTCCTCCTGGTGCTCTGCTGCTTCAGAAGCACTTTAGGAAGAAGCCAGGGAAGGAGACCTCAGAGGTCTGTCGTGGCAAGTTTCCATGAAACCTTCTCTCTGTACTGGGAGTCAGTGAGTAAGAAGCCTGTGTAATGCTTTGAGGGTGAGGTTCTTTGACTCATACTAAAATTGGGAAAGATTATTTAAGAAAGCGGTTTCCTTCCCCTACTCCTTTGAAGTGCTGGGGACTGAACCTAGAACCTTACACAAGCCAGGCAAATATTCTACTACTGAGCTACACCCACAAACTCTTTTTTCTTAAGTAGGACGGCATTTGTTTTTGAGACAGGGTCTTTACTTTGTAGTAAAGGGAGGCCTCAAACTGGCCCAGATCTTCCTGCTTCAGCCTCCCAAGTGCTGGGATTAAAGGCGTATGTTACCACAGCAGCCTTTTTTTTTTTTTTTAAACAAATTTGTGTGTATACCAGTGTGTGGTACTGGGCTCAAAGCTCGGACCCTGCCCATGTTAGGTAAGCGCTCTACCCTAGCCTCAGCCCAGCCCTGCAGATGAGATCACTCATGGAACCTCACTATCACAGAGACATGACATTCTTGTGGTAGCACTAAGAGGCAGGGCCTGGGGCTCTGTTCTCCTGGCCCCCTTGCCCTTGTTTCTTCCAGAACACAATTCTTTGAAAGGAAAAGAAGTTGACATTTAGATAAATTAATAGACAAGTAAATGAATGGCACAAAATGGAAAGCTCTTCCCTCCTGGAGGAAAAGGTCGATTTGGAAATAGGCACTATCCCAGTAAAGACTGGTTTGAGCAGAAATACTGATAGGGAGGATGGCTGACAAGAAGCAGGATACCCATCTGCTCCTCCTGCAAAAGGCTTTTGTGAGGACCGGAGATTTAGTTCAGTGGTTCTG
>PVIC010016593.1:0-33730 GCA_004025085.1 Thryonomys swinderianus | reverse complement strand
AAAAAAAAAAAAAAAAAAAAAAAAAAAAAAAAAAAAAAGAATAGAAGACTTGCACTGCTGATACCAGGGAGATGGATGGGATAGTAGCCTGATAAATGCAAGGTCCTGAGTTTGATCCCCAGTACTGGGAAAAAGAAAAAGGAAAAAAAAAAAAAAGAGGGACATGATCTTATGTACTTTTATTCATTTATTTATAGAACATTCACATGGAATATATGCACATTTAAAATTGCTATAAAATATACATTTTAGAAAAGTTGCTTTTTCAACCATTTGAATGTATCCAGTTTGGTAATGTTAAATAATTCACATGATTCTTGCCGGGCGTGGTGGCTCACGCCTGTAATCCCAGCACTCGGGAGGCAGAGGCAGGAGGATTGCTGAGTTCAAAGCTTGCCTGGGCTACATAGTGAGCCAGCCTCAACTACAAAGCGAGACCCTGTCTAAAAAACAATAATAATAATTCACATGATTCTGTAGCCAGTATCCAGAATTCTTTTCCTCTTGCAAAACTGACACTGCATTCCCATAAACAGTCATGCCTCCTCTTTTTGCCCCAGCCCCTGGAGCCCACCATTCTCTTTTTTGTCTCTGAATTTGACCACTCCGGGTTCCTCCTATAAGTGGAATCACAATAGTTGTCCTTCTGTCACTAGTTTATTTCACTGAGCATAATGTCCTCAAATTTCATCTGTGTTGTAGCATGTATTTGGATTTTCTTCCTTTTTAAGGTTGAATAATACCCATTTGTATGGATGGACCACATTTTCTTTATTCATCCCTCCCTTGACACTTTGCTTGTCAAAGCAAAAGCTCTGTCTTCATCTCTAAGAGGGAATTGGAAAGAAGGAAAAGAGGGGCAGTGGGAACTGAGTGTGAACTTGGTTGTGGCATGGACGCACTGAACCTGGATTGGCCACAGGAGAGCAGGGAACTCACCTACTGGAGTGAGTTGGGATGTTGCTCCCTTCACCCCCATCACAGAGCCATGTGATGCAGAGCTGAGACAGACTTTGAAGATTATCTTTCATCTCCCTCAGTCTCAGGCTTACTAAGGACCAGAGAAGGCCTTGCTTGAGTCCCACAGTGACTATGAACAGACAGGATCCAAAATCCAGTGAGACAGAAGGGTGTTCAGGCTAGCAGAGCGTCACCTCCATGAACAGCAGTTTAGCTGCCCTTTCATACCATGTCCCCAGGCCTGGCACACTTGGAGGCACGCAGGAAATACTGTAGAGTGAGCAGGTGAAGTAGAAGGACAGCCTGGGTGTCCGATCCAAGTTGGAACAAGTCACTTTACCTTGCAGAGCTTCCGTTCCCCAGAACGAGCTTCTGAGTTCATTTGGCAGGTGCCCAGCAGGGATTTGAACCCAGGTCAACTTGCTTCCACAGCTGACTTTCTACACAGTGCTGCCCTGATTCCTCTACTGATTTACTCATTTATCCACTCACTGAGAAACCACTGAGCACCTAACATGTGCCAGGGACTGTTCCAGACTCTGGATATAAACAGTGAGCAAGGCAGATGGTTTCTGCTCCCAGGATTTATACCCTAGGAGGAGACAGCATAAGGTAATGAGGACAGAAGAGCAGTGATGGCGAGTACTCTGATGGGACCAGGATGGCAGCAGGGCGGGGCCTGCCTTAGTTGCTGTGGTCAGAGAAGGACATTTCTGATTGGTGTTTAGAAGTGGCAGCCATACATGTACCATATTTGGCTGCTGTATGCAAAGAGCCTGAACAAGTTCAGAGAGGCATGGGAAGCACCTAACTAGATAAGCCATGGAGCTGCCCGTGGCAAGGTGATGAAGATGTAGAAAGAAATCAGTTACCAAGGCACCTTAAACACTTGAAAGGGCCCTGAGGAGCAGTACAGGAGGTCTGCACCCCTGGTCACAGGTTCCCTCTCCACTGCCTCTGCCTTTCAGGTGAAGCAGATCATGGAGGAGGCTGTCACGCGCAAGTTTGTCCATGAAGACAGTAGCCACATCATCTCCTTCTGTGGTGAGTCTGTGGTCCACCCAGGCCCCTGAGAGTGGGCCCTTCCCCAGTGCTGCCTCAGGGAAGGTACATCTCTGAGCCAAGGTTCTCATATACTGTTTCTGGTTTGTGACTTGGAATTTACTTTGGGATCCCAAAGGGACTCTATTAGGGAACTTATAAGTACAAAATAGCACAAGACACAGTGAATAAACCTCATCCTCTGCATGGGCTCAGTTAATGCTGCCTAGACCTGAGCATGGGCGGACTTGCCTCTGGGAGGTGACCTCATGTCTCTTCCTTGCTCTGCCTGTGATGAGCATGAGAAAAAGGGAGAGATGCACAGAGATATTTATGAGAAAAGGAAGAGGGAATCTTGAGGGATCCCAGCAGCTGGCTTGGCATAGGAGAGCATGGGGGCTCAGATTATGACTCACTGCTCCTCTTGTGCAGCTCTGTCGTAAGGCCCAGAAATATCCACGCTGCAGGCCCCACTGTATCTTTTTTGGCCTGAAGTCAACAAGTCAATGCTGAGCTCAGAGTCAACGTGTATCTATACGTGGGAGTGTTCTTTCCTGCTCCCTGAGACACCATCCTTCCTTCCTTCCTTCCCTTCTTTCTCTTTTTCCCTTCCTTCCTTCCTTCCTTCCTTCCTTCCTTCCTTCCTTCCTTCCTTCCTTCCTTCCTTCCCTCCCTCCCTTCCTCCTTTCCTCCTTTCTTCCTTTCCTTCTTTCTTTCCTTCCTTCCTTCTTTCTTTTTTTCTTTTTCTCTCTTTCCCTCCCTCCCTCACTCCCTCCCTCTCTCCGTCTCTCTCTCTCTCTCTCTCTCTTTCTCTCTCTCTTTGTAGTTCAGGCTGGTCCTGAGCTCACTGTGTAGCCCAGGCAAGCCTCGGACTCAGCAATCCTCCTGCCTCTGCCTCCCGAATGCTGAGATTACAGGTGTGAGCCACCACGCCCAGCATTGTGGTATGTGGTACTGATTGCTGGTGGGAGTGAGCCACCATGCTTGATATTGTTGTATGTGGTTACTGGGGTCAAACTCAGGACCTTGCGCTTGCTAGGCAGGCACTGGAACCACTTAGCTAAATCTCCAGCCCCCTGAGACACTTTTCTTAATAACTGGGTGTCTGATGGTGAAGAACATGCTCTGATTCCCCTTCTGTGGCCTTGGCCTGATGGAGAATCCTAAGCAATGACAACTCCTGACACCAGCTTCCATCCAGATGCCTGAGGATCTGGGGCCCCCACACTGAGCACACTGTGAATTGGGGGCCAAAACCTGAGTTCACTCCCTTTTCAGCTAGGGAGATTGACTTCAAATCCCCTCCTATACTGCTTACTATTGATGTTGGGCACAGTCTTTTTTTTTTTTTTTTTTTTGAGACAGGGTCTTGCTTTGTAGTTCAGGCTGGCCCTGGATTCACTGTGTAGTGCAGGCTAGCCTGGAACTCACAGCAATCCTCCTGCCTTTGCCTCTGTCTCTTGAGTGCTGGGATTACAGGTGTGAGCCAATACTCCCAGCATTGTGGTGTATGGTATATGGTTACTAGAGAGGGAACTCAGGACCTTGCACTTGCAAGGCAGATGCTGGAACCACTGAGCTAAATACCCAGCCCCACAATCTTAATTTTTAGGTGGAATATAGTTGTTTTTCACACACATATAAATATATAAGAAATATATATTTTTTATCTATATAAGTATTTTTATAAATATATTTTATTGTTTATATGCCATTTTATTTACAAATAAAATCAAAATCATATCAGAACTGGCTTACACACCTACTAATTAAAGTCTTAAAGGAATAAAAAGTGATGAAAAGATTTATAATAGTTATCTAACTCTGATCTAAGCCTTTAGATAGATAAAATTGGATGGCGCTAAATGAGACCTAAAGTATCCCACTGACGTTTCTTTTATCTATTTATTGTCCCTTAGGATCATTGTCCTGAAGAATTGGACAATGTGTATGATGCCTGAAGAGAGGATTAGAAGAATAAAAAGAAATTAAAGCCACGTGCATTCATAATTTTAGTTACCTGGGAGCCTAAGCCAGGAGGATGGCAAGTTGAAACCCAGTTAATCAATGTGGATCCTTAAAAGTGAAAACTAAAATATGGGCTGGGAATGTGGTTCAGTGTGAAGGCTCTGGGTTTGTTCCCTAATATCACTACTACCAAAAGAAAAAAAGGCCAGGCATGGTGGCTCATGTCTATAATCCCAGTACTTGGGAGGCAGAGGCAAGAGGGTTGGTTGCCTTGAGTTCGAGCCTAGGCTGAGCTACATAGTGAGTTCAGGACCAGCCTGAACTACAAAAAGTGAGACCCTGTCACAAAAAAGATTTTTTAAGAGAAATTCATCCACAGTATTTTAAATGTATGAACAGATTAACCAGTTTTTGGACATTCCCTCCAAACCAAGTAATGTCTTACAAGAAAAGATAAGCAATTACCCCTGAACATGAAGACACAGAGCCTGAGGCAAGCTCTTACCCTGGGGGCCTCTCTTGTTCTGTGAATAGTGGTAACTGCAGCTCTTACATCTTGGTTCTGTAGGAAGAATTAGGTGAGGCAAATCTTGTAACTTAATGATACACAGCAGGTGCCAAATAAGGAATAGCTCTTATATTGAACCCACTTTTTCAGTAAACGTGGACCCATTGCACACCACAGTGAGATAGATGGTGAGATAGAGGGCCCCTAAAATACCAGGCTTCAGAACACTTTGAACAGGACCACTTTCCCACAAGGGCTCATTTAAGTCTAGAGAGGGAAAGTGACTCACCTGAGGTCGCTTAGCAGATTAATGGGCAAGGCCAGGCCTAAACCCAGGGTTTCCAAGGAAAACACAGATGTGAGATGAGTATGAAATCTTCCTTCCTAGATCTGTGTAGAAACATAGGTATTACATGTGGCAAGCCTTGAACTCAGACCTTACTGAATCCTGGTTCCATCACTTATTTGCTGGGTGGACTAGAACAGTTGCCTTTGTGAGCCCCAGTGTCCAGATCTGAGAAGTGAGGGTATTTTGCTTACTTGCTAGACTTGACAGAGATTAAGTAAGATCCATAAATTTTAGTTGTGTTGGGCTGGGAACTTAGCTCACGGGTGCTACTGTCTACATGGCAAGTGTAGGGTCATTAATTTAATTCCTGGTACACAAACACAAAAAAAATTTTCTTTTTTTTTTGAGACAGGGTCTTGCGTTATAGTTCAGGCTGGCCCTGAGCTCACTATGTAGCCCAGGCAAGCCTTGAACTCAGCAATCCTCCTGCCTCTGCCTCCCGAGTGCTGGGATGACAGGTGTGAGCCACCATGCCCGGCACTGTGGTATGTGGTATTGATGGCTGGTGGGCGTGAGTCACCATGCCCAGCATTGTATGTGGTTACCGCGATCAAACTCAGGGCCTTGCGCTTGCGAGGCAGGCGCTGGAACCACTGAGCTAAATCTCCAGCCCCAAAATTTTCTTTTTTTGAGGGTCTTGCTTTGTAGTTCAGGCTGGCTCTGAGCTCACTATGTGGCCCAGGCAAGCCTTGAACTCAGTAGTCCTCCTGCTTCTGCCTCCTGAGTGCTGGGGTTACAGGCATGAGCCACCATGCTTGGCAAAAAAATATTTTTAGTTATGTTGTGATAACAGTATTGCTGATGATCACGATGCAGTTCTTAACAGGATGAACCTGTTACGGTGGTCCAATCTCTTCTTCCTCTTTGACAGAAATAATAGAGATGTTCATCAAGCAACTGCTATGTGCCAGGCTCTATCTAGTACTACCAGCAACTCTGTCCTACCAGCAACCTTAGAGGTTCATGTTTATACTACCCCCTTTTACAGATAAAAATGCTGGACCCCAGAGAGGGGCGTTGTGGCCCAGTCACACACACCACTGGTTAGTAGCTGGCCAAGGATCTGAATAGGGGGGCCACAGCTGCAAGCTAATCACTGTGCTCTGTTGGCTTTTGAAGACTGTGGCAGGTGGGGAGGAGTCATGTCTTCCGCTGTGATGCTGACCTGAACTTAGTGATTCTGGGAGTCCTGCCTGGCTAGGGCACCTCTGATCAAAGCTCCGAGCCACACAGGTTCTGAGAACTGTGGACGAGACAGGACAGGACAGGGCCTGCTGACTCCTATGTTCCTGCAGCGGCAGTGGAGGCCTGTATCCTGCATGGGCTGCGTCGGCGGGCAGCTGGCTTTCTGCGCAGTAACAAGATCGCGGCTCTCTTCATGAAGGTGGGGAAGAGCTTCCCACCAGCTGAGGAGCTGAGCCGCAAGGTCCAAGACCTGGAACAGCTTATTGAGAATGCGTAAGTGTCAAGAGTCGGGCACAGTCTGGGACTGTACCCCAGAGAATGGTCTACAGCCTTCCTGTCCTGAATGTCTATTGCTATACCTGCCACCTGAAGTCCTGAATACATAGCCGAGGGCCCACCCTAGCCAGGGTGGGACATAGGGCTCAGCCCCTCTTGGTGTAGTGCAAAAGCTTCTAAAGCTGTGGTTGGGCCTCATGGGAAAAAATACACGGATCAGTTGGCCATGTCTGTCACAGGCATGGCAAAGGAGGATACAAACATGCTGAGTATTTCCCAGCTTGCCATTACTATAACAAGCCAGGCATGGTGGTTCATGCATGTAACCCTCTCACTTGGAAAACTGAGACAGAATCACCATGAGTTCAAGGCCAGCCTGAAATTTATAGTGAGAGCCTGTCTCAAAAAAAAAAAAAAATTACTGTAACAAAATTCCTGAGATAACCAAATTGTAAAGAGGAAAGCTTTAGTGATTCATGGTTTTGGGCTCCAGTCCATGGCTGATTGGTGCCATACTTTGGGCCGCATGTGGTGATTGCAAGTGCAGGGCAGAGTAGGCTGTTAGCCAGCCCGAATGCATAGCTAAGCATTGTGGTTAACAGCCAGATGCAGAAGAAAGGAGGAAGAGACTGATCCTACAGTCTCCATTGAGGGGATGTGCTCAGTAACCTAATGCCTCCTCCTTGGCCCCCTTCTTATTGGTCCCATCACCTCCCAACTGCACCAAGCCTTTAACCCCTGGCCCTTTGGGGGACATTCCAGATCCAAACCATAGCATGCCCTAAGTTTACCATCTGTGCCAGGGTGATCGCTCTGTGGAGTCAGAATCCCTTCTTCCCTTTTCTTTCTTGCCTGCCAAGCAATGTTGGCCAGAACCAGCTCATGATTTGGCCCTGCCTGCTTCCTTTGGAATGTCTTCCCAGCCAGGCAATTTTTGGGTGCCTTCCAGCCCATCTGCCTAGCTCCCAGGTGTTCGCAGATAAGGCTTGGGTCTCTAGGGCCTTCCACAGCATGAGTGACTTCTCTTTGGGAGGGTGAGCAGCAGGGGTAAGGGAGAACCATACGTTCATCTGTGCAGTCCCCATTTAGGAATGCACTGATGAGCATTTCATGTGCCAGGCACTATGCCAGGTCCTGCCCTGGAAAAGGGAAGGTACTCATACTTGGTACTAGATAGATTCTTAGTAAGTATTTTAGGTTTAAAAACTTGAATTGTTTTTGCATATGCTCAAGATCACAGAGTAAAGAGAAAGACAGAAGAGTGATCAGGCTGAAGGAGCACAGCAGCTTTGGTTGGTCCCAGGGAGCTTTGTACAGGAGGAGATGATCTCACTGAGGCCGAAAGTGAATGGGTCATCCCAGGAACAGGGCAGAGGGGAAACTGAGAACAAACGGCAGCCCACGGAGAATCTGGCAGCTGCAGGAATCTGCAGGTAGTTCTGCCTGGCTGGAGTGCGCACTGAGGGGACTGAGGGCAGGTCCTGGAGCACCCTGCTGACAGTGTGAAAGGCCTTGCTTCCTGGGGGGGTTGTCATTGAAGGCTCTGCAACCAGGATTTCCTGGTCAGCAGAGAGAGGGGGAGGAGGGGGAGGGAGGGAGGGATAGAGGAAGAAAGAGTGAAGGAGGAGAAGAAAAGATGAGGAGAGAAGATAGAAGGTGGGGGGAGACTTAGAGGGAGAAAAAGAAGGGTTATGAGGGGGAAGGAAGAGGAGAGCTTGGTCAGGAGGCAGCCTGCCTGTCAGTGGTGTATGAAGTGTGTTTAGCCACATCTTCCCACTCACCAGGTACTAACTACTCTTTTTTCCAACTCCTGACCCATTTGCTGGGAGGAATGTGTGTGTGTTGTGTAGCTGCCACTCCCTCATTTTCTCGAGACTGAACATATTCCCATATCTGGTCCTGTGGATTTCCTTCTTTGTGTTTACCCTCCCTCTCTTAACTGCTCTTGAAGGAGGAACCAGATCCAGGGCCTCCAGGACAATGTGCGGAAGCTTCCGAAACTGCCCAGCCTGTCCCCGCTCGCCATCAAGCACCTGTGGATCCGCACAGCCTTGTTTGAGAAGGTCCTGGACAAAATTGTGCATTACCTAGTGGAAAACAGCAGGTAAGAAAGGGAAGCTGCCTGACTGGAGTGCTCTACTTCCACCTGCTGGCCTGTCTCGGAATAGCATGAACTTGCCCAAAGCCACTTGTTTCCCTGATAGACTCTTAGATTTGAAAGAGGTCCTGTGTAAGTCTCCTGGATGTTTGGGCCTGAACTAGGCTAGAAACTTGGGAAGATTCTGAGAGTTACTAGCAATACATAGAATTCAGGGTTAGGGTCCGGTATAGGGGTCTTAATTTTCTTTCTTCTCTTGTGGATTAGTCACTTGATAACCAGTAGGACAACTACTCTTCCCTCTTTGTCCCTTTTGATAAATGGCATTACTGAGAAGTAAGAGGGAATTTGGTATATGGTATTTAGAAAATTCAGTGATGCATTTTACATTTTCTTTCCTAGTTCAGATAGATCAGATATAAAAATTCTATAGTACCCATTTCTTGGGCTACCATCCAGGCATTTATCTGATATTTAGTGGCCATCTACTGTATGCCAAGGACTCAGATGTTGGGGATACAGTAGCACTACCTGTCATATTAAAGAGCTTGACTGTTATTTTAAGAGCAGTGGGAGCCACTGACTAATCCATACTGTAATGTGAGAGTTTTCATGGCCAACATGCCTTTCTAGCAAGACAGAAATCTGCAGGAGCTGGTATTGTAGCTCAGCAGTAAAAAGTGTTTTCTTTCCTGGGTTTAGTACTCAGCCCTGAGAAAAAAAGGAGAAAAAGACAAAAGAAATCAGAACTTCCTGATCTTTTATTATATGAAAGTGATTGTTTAACCATGTTCATTAAAGTGGGTTTTACTATTATTTTTTAATTTTTTTGCCCCTTTACTAAGAAAATGTGTATGATAATGTGTTTAGTGTTCCAATGGGTTGTGGTAGTGATTTGTTGTGGTTTTGCTTTTTTGCTACTGGGGTTTGGACCCAGTGCCTTCTCAGTGAGCTACATTTCCAACTCTCTTTTTAAAAAAATTTGAGGCAGAATCTCAACTCTGTTGCCTCAGCTGAGTCTAAACTTGTGATCTTTCTACCTCAGCTTCCCACAGTGGCAGCATTCCAAGTCTGCACTGCCTCACCTGGTGTGTGGTGGGTTTAATTGCCTCTAGATGGCCAGGGAGGGTGTCCCTGAAGGAGTAGTATTCCAAGACAACCATGTAGGCAGGAAGGAGACAGGAAAAGGGTGCTTTTGGTGGAAGCAGCTCGGGCACAAAGGTTTAGAGGGGGAGTGGGCTTGAAAGAAACCTGAACTCTTAAGTCCCCACTTAACCTCTTTTCCTTTTAGAAAACTGTAATGCATCTGCGCCCTAGGCTGTGAGTGGTCCTGCCAAATAAGGCAAGTCGAAAGGAATTGGAATTTATTTGAGCAACAACATCAGCCTGCTATTTTTTATTATATTTTGAGTTATAGATTTCTATCAAAGTTGCAAAATTAGTATTAATCAGCTAATCCCAGTGATTACATCCTATATAACAGTAGTGCAGTTGTCAGAACCCAGGTATTTATCGATCCTGGCATGGTACTACCTTTATTTATAGTTCACCACTTTGTATGTGAATGTTGTTTCTTTGGCATATAGTTAAGTTAAATTTTTTTTTTTTTTTTTTTTGCTTTTTGAGACAGGGTCTCGCTTTGTAGTTCAGGCTGGCCCTGAGCTCACTATGGTGCCCAGGCAAGCTGCCGCAAACTCAGCAATCCTCTTGTTTCTGCCTCCCAAGTGCTGGGATTATAGGCGTGAGCCACCACGTCCAGCATTGTTAAGTTAAATTTTTAACTCAGAGATAATTTTGTCCGGCCAGCACCGCAATCAGAATATAGAATTATTCCTGGGAACCCCAAAGAAACTCTCTTAGACTGCTTATAATAGTCACATCTTTTCCCAACCCTGCTTTCCATTTTTTAGGGCAGCATTTCTTTCTTTTTTTTTTTTTTCTTTTGAGACAGGGTCTTGCTTTGTAGTTCAGGCTGGCCCTGAGCTCACTGTGTATCCCAGGGTAGCCTTGAACTCACCAGTCCTCCTGCCTCTGCCCCGAGTGCTGGGATTACAGGCGTGAGCCACCACAAACAGTATTGTGATATGTGGTACCATGGATTGAACTTGGTACCTTATACTTGCCAGGCAGATGCTGGAACCACTTAGCTAGATCCCCAGCCCTGGGACAGCATTTCTAAGGCTTATGTTCACTGTATTGATTTTAGAATGGAATGCAAGGGACAGCAAAATGGGAAGTGTCTCAATGTTCAGATTTGACCTCCAGATGTAGAACCTTGATATTAAGTAAATTCAAGGCATGCTAGCCCTGCCTCTTCCAGTATTCTGACTGTGGGAGATTGCAGCACCATTGATACCATTTAGTGAGGATTTTCTGAGTTGGCTGTGTACTCTCTAAGACGCTCATTGTTCAGTCTTTCTAACAACTATGCAGATGAATTCTATCATTCTTGTCATTTTACAGTGGACACTGAATCTTGCAGAGGGAATTAACTTGCCTAAGGACACACAGCAAGGTGGAGAGCGGCTGGGCTGGACTTCTGCCTGGTCTGCCACCCTCTAGATGCTCTGTCCTTTGCCCCCTACTGAACAGTAAGAGTTAAGTGAGCTGGGTGTAGCCTAAGACCACATCTGCCTGCTGTGTAAATTACTTCACTTCTCTGGGCCCAAGACTGTCCGTTGATCAGAACAAAATCCTTTCCTTTTGAAATTCTCTAAGTTTCTAGGTTACACAAATTTTTTTTTTTTTTTTGAGACAGGGTCTCGCTTTGTAGTTCAGGCGGGCCCTGAGCTCACTATGGAGCCCAGGCAAGCCTCGAATTCAGCAATCCTCCTGTCTCTGCCTCCCGAGTGCTGGGATTACAGGTGTGAGCCACCACGCCCAGCATTGTGGTATGTGGTGTTGATTGTTGGTGGGTGTGAGTCTCCACACCCAGCATCGTATGTGGTTACCAGGGATTGAACTCAGGACCTTGCGCTTGCAAGGCAGGCGCTGGAACCACTGAGCTAACCCTCCAGCCCTACACAAATTTTTAAGGCATTAGAAACCATGACATCAAAACTCAAACACAGAATCATTGCATTGATGGCATCACATAAGACTGCAGAGCCAGATTTCAGGGCCCTTTTGAGCATCTCAGGTAATCAGCCTTCATTATCTGTCAGATTGGCCTGTTAGCCTTTGAGTAAACATTGCAATTGAGCCACATGCTATTGGCTCAGGAGTAGCACCTCTAAGAGACTTGGGGTCTCCAACAAGAGTGGATCAGATCTGCCAGGCTCAGCAGCCTTTGATTCTTCTTCCTGTTATTCTCAGAAAGGCTATCACAGTCATATATTAGCAGGTGCACACCAAGCGTCATGCTAATTCTTTTCTGTTGTGTAGCTCGGAAGTCCTTCTCACAGCCCTACAAGGTACATTATCATTGTCTCCATTTTATGTGTAGTGCAGCTGATCCTTTGGGCATTCCTGAATGATAAGAAGGCGCTGAACCTTGTCTTTCAGTCATGTCCCTTAGTGGTCTCCATTCAAATCTGTGTGTCCTTTGCTCTCTGTAGTAAATACTATGAGAAGGAAGCACTCCTGATGGACCCTGTGGATGGCCCGATTCTTGCATCTCTCTTGGGTATGTGTTCCAGTGCTTGGAGATCCAGCTGGACCTCTGGTCTCAGGTCTCAAGTACCTCCTGGTCAGCCCTCTCCTCTCCCTCTTTACCCATCAAAATTTATCTGTTCGCCGGGCTTGGTGGCTCACGCCTGTAATCCCAGCACTTGGGAGGCAGAGACTGGAGGATTGCTGAGTTCGAGGCTTGCCTGAGCTACATAGTGAGCTCAGAGCTAGCCTGAACTACAAAGTGAGACCCTGTCTCAAAAAAAAAAAAAAAAAAATTTATCTGTTCACTCTCTCCTGGTCCCAGGACCTTGTTCTGGTCTATTCTTTGTAGGACTCTAGGACATCCTGGCTAAAGGGGTGGGTAATCGAATGGGTGGTCCACCCCATAGTAGGTAGCAGGGGGGATGTCTGTGGGCTGTAGTCCTCAGCCCCATGTGCTCCACAGTGGGGCCCTGTGCCCTGGAGTACACCAAGATGAAGACTGCTGACCACTTCTGGACTGACCCCTCGGCTGACGAACTGGTCCAGAGGCACCGCATCCACAGCTCACATCTGCGGCAGGACTCACCTACCAAGCGGCCAGCCCTCTGTGTGAGTGGAAGGGACCTGGGGACAAGAAACAGGGTAGGGGCCCTGAAGGTTACTCCAGGGCCGTCCTTCTATCTCCTGTCACACTACAGATCCAGAAGAGGCATTCAAGTGGCAGCATGGATGACCGACCATCCCTCTCTGCACGTGACTATGTGGAGTCCCTGCACCAGAACTCTCGAGCCACCCTGCTCTATGGCAAGAACAATGTTCTGGTTCAGCCGGTGAGAGTTCGTGGTGGACCCAGATTTACCTCTGCAGGTTTTGGCCCCATGTTACAGAGGAAGAGTTTCCTTCTGGCCCCAGGTTGCTCCTCTCTTCATACATCCATCTATCCACACTGATTTGTTCATCTGTCTGTCTGCCAGTAACTCAGTCCATTCACTCACCCAACCAGTCAGTCTCCAGTCTCCCAACCAGCCAGCTCTCCTCCACTCTCCACACATACCCATTCTCCTGTCTTTGCACCCACCAATCATTGATTCATGCATCTGTTTATGTCCATTACCAATCTTTTCACGCATCCATCCATCCATCCATCCATCTAGTTGTCCATTTTCTAGCCCATCTTTCCACCCTATTTCTTTTTTTTTCCTTTTCAGTACTTTTAGTTTTTTGAAACAGGTCTTGCTTTATAGTTCATGCTGGCCCTGAGCTCACTATGTAGTCCAGGCTAGCCTTGAACTCAAGGCAATCCTCCTGCCTCTGCCTCCCAAGTGCTGAGATTACAGGTGTGAGCCACCACGCCCAGCATTGTGGTATGTGGTACTGGGGATTGAACTCAGGACTTTGTATTTGCCAAACAGATGCCAGAACCACTAAGCTAAATCCCAGGTCCTCTCCACACTATTTCTGCAAGGCTACGAAGCCGTGAATTTAATGTGCATATTCTCCTCACATAACCATCAAAGAATCAAAAATGCCACTTAGGCTGGAGACTTAGTTCAGTGTTTGCAGCGCCTAGTTTGATCCCTGGTAACCACTACAGCAGTACTGGGCATGGTGACTCACACCTACCAGCAATCAGTACCACATACCACAGTGCTGGGCATGGTGGTTCACGGCTGTAATCCCAGCACTCAGGAGGCAGAGGCGGGAGGATGACTGAGTTCAAGGCTTGCCTGGGCTACATAGTGAGCTCAGGACCAGCCTGAGCTGCAAAGTGAGAGCCTGTCTCAAAAAAAAAAAAAAAAAAAGCCATTTAGGTCATGTAAAAGATTTTTTCACTCCTTGCAAATTTCCATCTTATCCTTTTGATGATTTTTTGTTTGTTTGTTTTTTTGAGGCAGGATCTCACCATGTAACCCAGGCTGACTTCAAACTCATGGTGATCCTCCTGCCTCAGCCTCATGTTACTCTTTGAAACAGCTCTTTGAAACTTACTTAGACATAGGGAGGCTCTTTTGTCTTTGCATCACACATTGTTCTTTTAAGAGAAAATACACTTGGAAGTACTTTAGTTTAAGGTGTTCCTGAAGTGTCTGTCTTCTAAAGAGTTCTATTTTCTGTATCATTTCTTTTTTGTTTGGAGTCATCGAGGTCCTAATTTTTCTATACATAGTACTGTTTCCTGGTGTAGCAGGAGCAGACATCAGTAAATTCTAGCAGTGAGTCAAGTGTGGCTCTCCACCTATTTTTTGAGCCATAAATTAACCATTTTTATATATTGTGTATGACTATGTTCAGACTGTTGTGGCAGTTGAGTAGTTAGTTCCAGCTGAGCCTGTATGGTTCATAAAGCCAAAAATACTCCCTGTCTGTGCCTTGACACTGCACTTTGGTTTCTTCTGACTCAAAAGAGTAGGAAGTGAGATGACCAGGTCTGAAGTCCTATCAAATAGTAGATTGCTGCTCTGTGGGGAGCTCGGGAGCATCAGCATCCCTGCAGGGACAAACAATGTCCCCATGTCACCAGTACCACATGAGCACTGGACTGCTCTGTACCCAGCCTCTGTACCCAGTCATTATAACTTTGCAGAGCTGAGTCACAGGCTAATCCTTTGGAAGACATCTAAAATAGTGTCTGTTCTCCAAATGTGAGATAAGAACCATGCACAAAACTCAGGACAACAATGTGAACAGCTCTGACCAAGTTTGTGTGAGATCACGTAGTGCAGCTTCAGAGTAACTGAAGGGGTCACCGATTACAATAACACTCATTCGCCGATGATCAAGGGATCACTGATTACAATAGCACATGTATTTATGGAGCCTTTGGCTCCCTCATTCCCTGTGACAGTGCATGTGGTGACTGAGCCTTGCTCAGTATACCCATTGTCCTCAGTAAGTGTTGGCTACCTCTCTTCCTGTTGCTAGGATGAATCTGGCGGAGGGACTGCTTCCTTTTCACATGAGGGATGTTGCCATTGCCCTCCCTACCCAGTCGCTTAAAATAAAGCAGTGAGGTGTCCTTTAGGCACACTCTAGGAAGGCAGAGGCTCTGAGTGCTGTGTTGGAGTGTGCTGAAGGTGCTTGGGAAACAAGTTTCAGGGTGCTCTCTATGGGATAGGCCACAGATTCACCTGCTATCTCTTTCTCCATAAGACTGGCCAACATAAATACCTTGTTTTGAAAAGGGTGACGTTAGGGCTGGGGATTAGCTTAGTGGCATTGCACCTGCCTGGCAAGTGCAAGATCCTGAGTTTGATCTCTGGTACTGCAAAAAAAAAAAAAAAAAAAAAAGCTGACATTAGGAGAGACATAATCCCCTTCCTAGTTCTGAAGGAACAGTGAAAGCACATTGGAGAGAGTGGGTTTATCCATTTCTTGGACACCTTTGCAGATGACTTTCCTTAGCAGTGACACCTGGAAGGAAACCTGGGGTCTTCTGTGTGGCCTTTACCTTGGACAGCTCAACCTCTTAGTTCTGGCTATGTGTCCTTGAGTCAAAGGGGCCTCGGTCTTCTGGGGCTTTGGCACCATGGCTAGGTCTGAGTGCTCCTCTCTCTTGCAGAGGGACGACATGGAGGCTGTGCCAGGGTACCTGTCTCTGCACCAGACAGCTGACATCATGACCTTGAAGTGGACACCCAACCAGCTAATGAACGGGTCCATGGGGGACCTGGACTATGAGAAGAGGTAGGGCCCTGTGTTCACTGTATGTCCCCTGAGTCCCTTTATACTCTCCTCACCACAGGGAGCTTTCCTTGGCAGGAGATTATTCTTGCCCCCAGCCAGTCTGCCATTTACCTCACTCAGCCTCCCTCTACCTCACCTTGGAGGCAAGTGAGAGACATAGGCGCATTCACAGACCAAGCGGAAGAGCCTTAGGGTATGGAAGTGAGGCATTTCCCTGGTCAAGGCAGCATGCAGAAAGAGAGATCTTTACAGAGATCCAGAAAGCCTAGATCCATACCTGGTTTTAAAGAGATGCTGAAATTACTAATCCCTGATGTGCAGAGCACATCCTCAGTTTTCCTTGCATGACACTCTCCAGCCTCTGCCTACTCCACATCACTCAGTTAATGGGGAATGAGTTGTTGGCAAATTTGTGGTCCCTATGACTGTGCCTTCTCTGACACCCAGGATGTACAAGATTCAACAAAAGTTTTGGCATCATGTTAGGAAGACACTGGGCCAGGGCTCCCTCCTCCAGACAGGACACAGGTATCCATCACCCAGCCTTCATGGCCATCCACACATCCCCTAACCTCTACATATTGTTTGGAAGGAATGTTTGTAAATACATATCTAAGAAATAAGGACTCTTTCAAAGAAACAACCACAAAACAGTTGTGTTCTATTCAATATCACACCTATGGTTCACGTTCAGGCGTTGGAGTGCCCGCCAGTGTTCTCAAAGTTGGGTAGAGGTTTCTGGCTTTCTGAACTCCTCTCACAACAAGGTAGGTGAACTTCCTGCAAGCCAGAGCCTCTCTTTTATTCCAGCGTCTATTGGGACTACGCCATGACCATCCGCCTGGAGGAGATTGTCTACCTGCACTGCCACCAACAAGGTAGGAACTGTGGGGATTGCAGGGGCCCGGGTGGCTGTTCTCACGTCCTCTACCTGCCTGTACCCCTGAACATTTGTCAGCAACATCAGAGTGTGGTGGGTGATCAGTGTCACTTATGCCTCAAACAAACAACTGCCTCTCTGGGCTGGTGTCTCCCTCAGTAAAATGGTGAGGCCTGTTATTTAATATTACAATAACCTGGGTATGGGATGACCTCGTTCCCACATGAGAGGTGAAGCAGCTGCTGGACAGATCAGGGCCTGGACTCAAACCCAGATCTGGATGTCTCCACTCAGTGCTCTGCACATCAGGGACTAGTAATTTCAGCATTTCTTTAAAGCCAGCTATAGTCAGATCAAGCAGAGAGACATCCTGCTCTAGAAAGTGCGTGGTCTGTGCCTTAGCAAGACTTGAAATGCAGCAATTTTAATGGTTTTTAATGAGATAGCTCTAGTTTCAGTTTCAGGCTCAGGCTCATACTTGCTTTGTGATCTTGGGGAGGTTGCTTAACCATTCTGAGTCATGGATACATTATTCATAAAATAAGCAATAATAGAACTTGTAAGGATATAAGACAGTGTTACAAGACAGTGCTTTAATGTGCTCTGCTGGCACACAGCAAGTGCTTACCATATTAACTGGAGTCAGTGATGACCTTGAGAAAGGGCAGTCTTATGTTTAAAAGCCTCCATGCAAAAATAAGTCCAATTTGCAGAGGATTCTTGAGTAACATAGGGTGTTTGGGGGCACTTTTTTCCTTTGGTAGGTAACATTCTTGACCTTGTCCTGTAGTTTCCCAAACTGTGGGGGCCGATACGAAGGTTACAAAGATCTCAGGATCCAGATCCTGAGAGGAGGACCCCTGTGTGGCTTGCACCCCACTGGGCTTTTGTTTTCAGAGTGGGGGGCTCTCGCCATGCCTCATATAGTGACTTCCTGGTGGTCTTCTCTGGCCTCTTGCGGTGGCAGTGGACAGTGGCGGGACAGTGGTGCTGGTCAGCCAGGATGGCATCCAGAGGCCTCCCTTCCGCTTCCCTAAGGGTGGTCACCTCCTCCAGTTCCTCTCGTGCCTGGAGAATGGGCTGCTCCCCCATGGTCAGCTCGACCCCCCACTCTGGTCCCAGCGGGGCAAGGTGAGTGGTTGGAAATTTTTGGAGTGGAGGGCTGCTGTGGGGAGAGGTCCTTCTTGCCTCAGGACCCTGAGCTGTGGTTTCATGCACTGCCAGAGAGACCCTTGGGCTGGGCAGGCTGTGGGAACAGGTATTTCCTAGGGACCTTGCATTGAAACCAGCTCTTTCAGGGCAAAGTGTTTCCCAAACTGCGCAAGCGAAGCCCGCAGGGTTCTTCTGAGTCCACATCTTCAGACAAGGAGGATGATGAGGCTACAGATTACGTGTTCCGGATCATCTATCCTGGCATGCAGTCTGAGTTTGGTAAGCTGCCCTGTCCCCACTCCCAGTCCCATCTGCTCATTGATCTTGGAAACCATTGCCAGTGCTTGGGACTAGCAGGAGGACTTGGAGTTAAGAGGTAAGTACCTTGGCAGCTTTAGTTTTCCCAAGAAAGAACAGATAATCATTCTATACTTGGCTAATAAAGGTGCTGCTGGGCAGCAAGTGATATAGTGTAATAATGGTGACATAGGTTCAAGGATCCTGGCTGAACTTGGACAAGTTACTTGGTGTCTCCATTTCCTCATCTGTAAAATGGGGATGTTGCCATGAAGGTTAAAAAAGGTAAAGCATTAGGCACACAGCACTGGAGTGTTTGTTGTTACTATATTTCTCTTGTCAGTGGCTGAGCCTGGATGGAACAAAGGCTGAGGGGACAGGTCTGTGTTTTTCAGGTTAGCGTGGGTTTTCACTGGTGGTGTTCTTTTGTGTCCACTTGGCAGCAAAGCTTTGTGTTCTGCACCATCTAAATACGAGAGTTTCCCTATCCAACTCTGCCTGTTATCAGGGCCGTGCCCAGCGAGCCTCTGTGTGGTACCAGTGTGAGAGCATGGTACTCAGGCCCCATACCGAGGCCTGCCCAGCCCTGTGTTGAGAAGGTGCCATTAATGAGAATGAAATCCCCAGAATGCTCCACTGGCTTGTCCTGTTCATAAGAGCCAAGCTTTCTTACCCCAACCAAAACTGAGGTGCCGGGCTGGAGATTTAGCTCAGTGGTTCTGGCGCCTGCCTGGCAAACCCAAGGTCCTGAGTTTGATCCAGTAACCACATACAATGCTGGGCGTGGTGACTCACACACGCCAGCAATCAATACCACATATCACAGTGCTGGGCATGGTGGCTCACACCGGTAATCCCAGCACTCAGGAGGCAGAGACAGGAGAATTGCTGAGTTCGAGGTTTGCCTGGGCCACATAGTGAGCTGAGGGGCAGCCTGAACTACAAAGCGAAACCCTGTCTCAAAAAAAAAAAACTGAGGTGCGTTACAAGCCAGTCACAAACAAGGCCAGTTCCCTGTAGCCGCCTTCACAAAAAACTCCCCCATCCTCCAAATTCTCAGTCAAAAAATAATTACTGCTGAGAGCTAGCTGGATGCCAGACCTGTTTGGATGCTCCTCATATTGCCTTGTAGCTTGATGTGGCCAGAGGAGCCCATGCTACTCTGCCTATGCACAGCAGTTGGGGTTTCCCATTCTGGCCATATTATTCACCTGCCAGCTGCCTACCTTGGGATCTCTGCCCCAGGTCTCTTGGGCTGTGAAGGTGCCTTCTCAGGAGTGAGGCCTATTGGAAGTAGCTGTGAATCTGTCTCCCTGGGGCAGCCCTTAGCCTGTCACCCTGCAAGTGAGGGAATTTGAAGTACGTCTTCTGCACAGTCACCCAGATGTCCCCTAGAGACAACCATAGGGCACATTGCCCTCGATGAAAACTACTGGTTTAGAGAAAAGAACACATCACCATGTGCAGACCCACCACTGCAGTGTGGTCACGTGACTCTCCCTCCTTGGGGCTCATTTCCTGCTCTGGAGAAAGATGACAGCATTTCCCACCCAAGAGCATTATTTGGGGATTAGAGTGGTGACTTATAAAACTTCTGGGTACCTTGCATGGGCCCAGTCATTGGCAGAGCATCAGTGAGCAGTCATGGGTATTGTGTACTGGGTTGTAGGGGTGCCAGTCCATTTCTGTGCTCTTGTTCTCCCAGCCACAGGCAAGTAGCACTGTTGTCATCATCCTCCATTTTACAGAGGAGAAAACAAGCATAGGAAGGTTAAGTGACTGGTCAAGGGTCACACAGCTAATTCTTGGTGTTCCTGTGCTTTGGACAAGGTAGCCTGGCTCCAAAGTCTGTGTGTCTAACACAGCCCCCTGCATATTGTTCTGACTGGTCGGGGGGAGGTCCTTGGGTCTTCTCCGGGGCAAATTCAGCCTACATCGAAATGGTCACTGTCTTTGGTTGATATTCTCAGGATCCTAGTCCATAGGTAGCTCAACAAAAGCAGTCATCTTTCAGTTTTCAACTGTGACAGGAATGAATCATTTCTGGAGTAGTGCCTAAATCAGAAGTCTTGGGACCACTGCCTTTTTTTCTTTTCGTAAATGAAGTTTTACTAAAACATCCATTGCTGTATGTATTACCTGTGGCTACTCTCCAGGGTACAGAAGCAATGTTCAGTAATTTTAACAGAAATCATATGGCCCAAAAACCAAAAAATACTTACCATCTGCCACTTCTGCCAGATGCCTGCCTTAAGCAATAAGTAAAGCATCTCAGCTGTGGATGGGAAGATGTGGCTGTGGATGGTTCTAAATTGCCTTTCAGTGTCTTATCACCCCTTCACCACTTGGTCCTGCATCGCCTCTTATTCCCTCAGGGGGCAAAGCAGGTTCTGAAGCAGTGCTGGCAAACCTTTGTGAACTCTTGAGTGTACAAGCACCCCGGTGCAGCATGTATGTTGTAGGTTCACCACCACCGTCCTAAAACAAATAGACACAGTCAGACATTGTCATCTCAGACTCCTCTGCTGCTGAGCTTGTCTCTGCTGTTCTGCAACTACAAATGACCTGTGCCCACTGAGCCCATCTTAATGTGGCCAGCGGACCTGAGGTGCACTGTAGGTATAAAACACACAGGGTTCTGAAGACCTGATAGTGGACCCCTGACTTACAAACTGGGTTGGTTCCTGAGGGCTGGTTGTAGCCCAGCCAATAAAGCTGAGACCTAGATGTTTACCTATGGTGCATGCCATAGATAATAGGCCAGTGAATCTTCCATTAACCTGAGTAACCCAAGATGTTCATGTCATGTTGGTCTCAACTTGAGGGTCCATTGTATATGCAAAAGAAGAATCACCTTCTGGGCCAGAGATTTAGCTCAGGGGTTCTGGCACCTGCCTAGCAAGCGCAAGGTCCCTGGTTTGATCCTGGCAGCCACATACAACATTACCAGGCTGTTGATTACTCACACCCACCAGCAATCAGTACCACATACCACAGTGGGGGAAGTGGTGGCTCAGCCTGTAATTCCAGCACTCAGGAGGCAGAGGCAGGAGGGTTGCTGAGTTCGAGGCTTGCTTGGGTTACACAGTGAGCTCAAGGCCAGCCTACACTACAAAGTGAGACCTGTCTCAAAAAAAAAAAAATCACCTTCTTAGTAAATCAGTATGGACTATATATTTTTTTATTAATTTTTTTTGAGATAGGGTCTTGCTTTGTAGTTCAGGCTGACCTTGAGCTCACTATGTAGCTCAGACAAGCCTTGAACTCATAGTAATCCTCCTGCCTTGGACTCCACAGTGCTGGGATTACAGACGTGAGCCACCATGCCCGGCACTGTGATATGTGGTTACTAGGGATTGAACTCAGGACCTTGTGCTTGCCAGGCAGATGCTGGAACCACTGAGCTAAATCCCCAGCCCCTTGATTATATATTTAAAAGGTAACACTTTGGATATAGTGGGTAAAGGAAAATACATTGTCAGAACTTATTTCATGTGGTTTTCTTTAAATTGAATTCTTTATTGGTACATTTTTATTTTTTTAATTTTTTTATTTTTTTTTACTTTTTGGAGACAGGGTCTCGCTTTGTAGTTCAGGCTGGCGCTGAGCTCACTATGGTGCCCAGGCAAGCCGCCGCGAACTCAGCAATCCTCCTGTCTCTACCTCCCGAGTGCTGGGATTACAGGCACCATGTGAGCCACCATGTCCGGCATTGTGGTATGCGGTGTTGATTGTTGGTGGGCGTGTTTCCACACCCAGCATTATATTTGTTTACCGGGGATCGAACTCAGGTCCATGCGCTTGCGAGGCAGGCGCCGGAACCACTGAGCTAACCCTCCGGCCCTATTGGTACATTTTATATACAGTTCCCAAACACACTCAACATTGGGGAATTTGTACCAATATATGACAGAAGTTAATTCTCATTTTTACCCATCCCTCTACCCCCCAACCCCCATCCCTTATTTACATGCTATTTCTTTTTTTTTTTTTTTTTTTTTTTGAGACAGGGTCTCACATTGTAGTTCAGGCTGGCCCTGAGCTCACTATGTAGCCAGGCAAGCCTCGAACTCAGCAATCCTCCTGTCTGCCTGCCTCCGGAGTGCTGAGATTAGACGCGTGAGTCACCACGCCCAACATTGTATGTGATTACCGGGATCGAACTCAGGACCTTGCGCTTGCGAGACAGGCACCAGAACCACTGAGCTAAATCTCTGGCCCACATGCTATTTCTTTTTCTTTCCAAATCATATTTATTCTTTCCCCTCATTACATTCCCTTACCACATTCCCTTTGAAAATATTTACTATTTTACAAAACCTATCATACATTCTAGAACTCATTTACATCTACAGGTTCTCATACCAGAGAAAAGATACGGTATTTACATATCTATGATCTATTTATTTATTTATTTATTTTTTGCTTTTTGAGACAGGGTCTTGCGTTGTAGTTCAGGCTGGCCCTGAGCTCACTATGGTGCCCAGGCAAGCCGCCGCGAACTCAGCAATCCTCCTGTCTCTGCCTCCCGAGTGCTGGGATTACAGGCGTGAGCCACCACATCCAGCATTGTGGTATGTGGTGTTGATTGTTGGTGGGCATGTCTCCACACCCAGCATTATATGTGGTTACCAGGGATCGAACTCAGGTCCTTGTGCTTGCAAGGCAGGCGCCGGAACCACTGAGCTAACCCTCCGGCCCTGTGATCTATTTATTTTATTTATTAGTGTGTCCTCAAGGTGTATCCATTTGCACATCAATGAATGAAATGTCATTTTTGTTTTGTTTTTTGTTTTTGAGACAGGGTCTCGCCATGTAGTTCAGGCTGGCTCTGAGCTCACTATGTAGCCTAGGCAAGCTTCGAACTCAGCAATCCTCCTGTCTCTGCCTCCCAAGTGCTGGGATTACAGGCATGAGCCACCACGCCCGGCACTTGTGGAATGTGGTATTGATTGCTGGTGGGCATGAGTCTCCACGCCCAGCATTGTATGTGGTTTCCGGGGATCGAACTCAGGACCTTGCGCTTGCGAGGCAGGCGCCGGAACCACTGAGATAATCCTCCGGCCCGAAATGTCATTTTTTATGTCAGAGTAATATTCCATTTTATTTTTTTTAAAAAACACATCTTTATCCAGTCCCCAGTTGATGGGCATCTGTGTTGTTTGCAAGATTGGGCTATCATAAACTGAGCTGCTATGAACATGAGTGTACATATGACTTTACAATATGAATCTTTTTAATTCCTTTCGGTATCTTGTGTCATTTTTACCTTTTCAATGTGGCTCCTGGGCAGTTTGAAGTTACAAATGTGGCTTTGTCATATTCCTTTTGGACAGTGCTGGGCTGAGGACAGATTTCTCAACTTTACTACTGCTGACATGAGACCAGTAATTCTTTGAGCATGAGGCTGTCCAGTGCTGTGTAGGGTGTTGAGCAGTATCTCTAACCTGCAGCTGTGTCATACCACTAGTACTGAGCAAAACCCAAGTGGTGACAACCAGAAATGGTTCTGGACCTCACCAAAAAGACCCTAGTTGAAAAATGATCAGTCACATCCTCTGGATTAGAATTATACCCCTCCACTTAGCCAGTTTGAACCATCTCTCAGTTTGGTAGTCTATACATAATACCCCAGTTGGAGCCTCAGTAACTGTTTCAGCAAAGTGGGAAGTGAAATGCATCCTTTCCAGTGTCTCCAAAGATGGTAAGGCAAATCTCTGCCTGTTTCAGCAGTGAGCCTGAAGCAGGCACTTTATAAATATACCCATTCTCTCATGTGGGTGCTGTGGGAGTGGGGAGGGGCATCACCCCAAGGCATTCATTCTTCTAGCTGTCTCCCTGCCCTGCTCTGCCCTGCCCGCCTCGGACCTTCCACTTGATCACCTCTTTCTGTTTTGTGTCTCAAGTTGTCTCCAGCCACTCAGGTAGCACTTGTTCCATCTCTGTGGGCCCTGCCTGGATGATGGTTCTGGCTGGTCAGTCTGTGCTGGTGGTGGCCAGGAGGATTCAGTGGGCACAAGCCAGATGGAACACCGCCCTCCCCACACTGGGCCCGAAGGACAAGCCCCTCAATAATGTCTGAGCTCCCCTATCCCCAGGGGCCAGGTGCCAGCCACCTCTGCCATGTTGTCATTTGAGTGTTGGTCCCCAGGGAGTTGGAAGGAAGACACGAGGGGTGGCATGGTGTCGTTTAGCCTCCACACTGCAGAAGGCAGCTGGGGGTGCTGTGGCTTCAGTAGGGAAGGGACTTACTGATGAGGCTCACCTGGTGTGAGGGTTTGGGGTGGAGGCTTGGATGCTGCATGTGCATTGAACTGATCAGTGCTACCCTGGGGCTGAATGAGAACTAGGGGTTTTTTGCTAGCACGTTTTACAGGTCTCACTGGCCTTGTTTAGCCAGTTCATTGGTGAGTCTGCTTGGGGGAGAAGAATACAACAGAAACCTCGTTCTGCAGGCGGCTTCATCTGTGTCAATGGGTAGGGCCAATGCTGTCAGCTGCTGAGCTTTGTGTGAAGTGGAGCCAGGTCTACACTCCTCCCCAACAACTCACAGTCCCACCAGTTGTATTTGAGTGGCCACTGCTTACTAGGAAAATGTGCACTCTCTGATTTCCTGGATTAGAGATGAGAAAATGATGGCCCACAGGCCTGATCCAACCTCTTCTGTACAGCCCATGAGCTGAGAATGCTTTTTATGCTCTTAAGGGACTGAACAAAAAATTAAAAAGAATGTCTTGTGACATGTGAAAATAATAGAAAGTTCACAGATGAGCATCTGTCAACAAAGTTGTATTAGAACATCTTCAAGCTTGTTTATATGTGCATCTGGCTATCATTGCCCTGTGACAGCAGAGTTGAGTGTAGAAAAGTGTACTGAGCTTTGTCAGAGAAAATGAGAATATTGTTCCAGCAAAACTGCCAAGAAACCAGGAAGCAGTCTACAGAAATCGTAAAGCGGTATATAGGCATAAGTCCCGCATGTTTATTCTGCAGTTACAGATATTGTCATTTTCCTGAAGAAAGAAGGAAAAAAACAGAGACACTGAGTGCTTTGTCCTGGGAGCAGCTAGTTGGAAATCACTGGTGTCCAACATTTAAGAGGGCAGAATCTCTCCCATGAGGCTGCAGTATTCACATTACTATAAAAAGATTAGCCACATATGGTGGTAGAGACCTAATTCTAATACTTTGAAAGGCTGAGACAGGAAGATTTCAAGCCCAGTCTAAGCAACTTAGCAAAACCCTGTCTAAAAGGTTAAAAAACAAAAACAGCTAGGAATGTAGTTCAGTATACAGACCCTGAGTTCAAAAAGTAAAAAGTAGGGCAGGAGGGGTTAGCTCAGTGGTTCCAGTGCCTGCCTTGCAAGCGCAAGGTCCTGAGTTCGATCCCCGGTAACCACATACAGTGCTGGGCGTGGAGACTCACGCCTACCAGCAATCAATACCATGTACTACAGAGCTGGGTGTGGTGGCTCACGCCTGTAATCCCAGCACTCAGGAGGCAGAAACAGGAAGATTGCTGAGTTCAAGGCTTGCCTGGGCTACATAGTGAGCTCAGAGCCAGCCTGAATTACAATTCAAGACCCTGTCTCAAAAAAAAAAAAAAAAGTGAAAAGTAAAAATACAGATTTGAAGTTTTCTCTGCAAGAGGTTTTAAATGAGTAGGTGAGGGTTACAGGATGGGCATATGGCTTTTTAGCAAGTCCTCACAAGATTCTAGAGATTGCCCCTCTGTGGACCCCCTAACTGATGCAGCTTGGCAGTTCGGGCCCATGGGCAGCACCCCCATCCCTCCTCTGGGTCTCCTGTGTAGGTGCTTTTCCTCTGTTGAGACAGACTCCAACATTTTACCACCAGGAGTTCCCCAGAAGTGCCTAGAGGCTCCCATCCTTCCCATCAGCATTCCATGAGCACAATTAAATGACAACATGGCAAGGCATCCTGCTCTGGGATTGGGCCTGTTTTCTTGGCTCTGGTCTCATCTTATCTCTGGCTTTCATCCGCTCTGCCCATAGGCTAGAGCTTCCAAATCACGGTGATGGCTTTCACTGGATCAGGTGTGCTCAAGGGCCAATGTGAGTCTATGATTGGGGTTGTATTTCCTGCTTTCACATGGATAGATTTTCTCTGTCCTTGTGCCAGCCTGGTGGGGAGCTAATTGCTTTGGAGTAAGGTTTCTGGGACCCACACAGGCCTAACCAGGGCTCTTCTTTTGCCCTTCCACATATCACAGTGCCCCAGGATCTGATGGATGTCTCTGTGAGCAACCTTCCATCCCTATGGCAACCCAGTCCCCGGAAATCCTCCTGCTCCTCCTGTTCACAGATGGGTTCAGCTGATGGTACCTCAAACAGTGGCTGTAACCATGAAAGGTAGGGTGGGCTTGTACTGTGCATGGGGAGGACTAGAGGGTTGACCAGAACCTTAAGGGTGCCCATTTCTTGCCATGCAGTGACTGAATGTAGAGTCACGAACACAGGTCTACGCTGTCATCCAGAGCTATGTTAAATCTTGGCCTTAAGCTCTTTGGACTGCTGGAGGTTACTTAATGTGTGTAGGACAAACAAGGTTATGGCATAGTGATGGTCTTGCAACCTCCTTGGCTTTTTACTGCAAATTTTATCTATCACATAGACTGTGTGTCTATTGTAGGTCAGCTGAGAATCTGCTTTCTCCAAACGAGAGGGCCTGGCTGATGAGCAGCCACTATCTTGAATGTCCCCAGTCAGAATGTCCCTGGGAATGATACCTCTGGAGGGGTTTCACCAACAAGGAATGTTGGTTATTCCCACTCCCAGCTCATTGGCCCTACTATGTGCTTAGAAAGCAGAAACAGTGAAAACTGCTTGTGTCTCAGTTGGCTCTGCCACATGCCTACTTCATAGGACTGTAGGGATCAGATCAAGTAGCGTTTTAATTTCACCAGCAGGAGATACCTGGAACGTGATAATGTTCAGTAAATGACACTTATTATACAGAGTTGAGTCCCAAGTTCACATCTCTCCTTGCCTATAGAACTTCTGTCTCTGAACTAAGCCAGTTGACACGAAAGCTTTTGTTTCAAATGAAACAAACAGCAAATGAAGTGAGGTCCTCTTCAGATAGTCTGTGCTGAGTGTGGTTCTATTCTAAGCATGTTCCTCTCTCTGCACCTGCAGGGCTCCTCTGAAACTGCTCTGTGACAATATGAAGTACCAGATCCTTTCCAGAGCCTTCTATGGATGTATGTATACATATTCCCTGCTGATGTGGTATCCAGGGAGCGTTTATTGATGGATGTTGAATGTCAGCAATAGCAGGGAAGGAGCCAGTCTCTGATGTTTGAACTTCTTCCCCTCGGTTTCCCAGAGGCCTGGTTTCGATGAAATTGCATTAACTTGCAAGTGTGCATTTTTTTCCCCTGGGTGCTAAGAGAAGATGCTGAGCACTGTGGCCCTTGGAGCAGGAGTTTCTTTTTAGGATTGGATGAGAAGCTTTTATAAAGCCCCTAATAACTTATATGGCATGTTGTAGGTGCTCAGTAAATGCCTGTTTCCTTCTTCTGTGGGAAGAATAATGTGACCTGATCCCTTTCTTGAAATTTTAAAATCCTTAATTCAGGTATTCTGTTCTGATAACTCTCATTTATCAGTTGAGGAAACTAAACCAGAAAAAAGGCAAAGGGACTTGCCCAGGGTCATACAGCTAACAGAAAGGAGAGCTTACACTGGAATGTGGCCTCTCCACCTCTTGAGGCTTTGATTTTCTCCTCTGTGCTGTATTTATTTCCCCAGCCCCATGGCCTAGATGGGGGCCTAGACAGGGGAGATAAAGCATGAGTTTTCAGACATTCTAGAAAAGTCTTAATCCTGGGTGTGCAGTAATAGTGCAGGGTGACTCTTACAAGTCTGGAGAGACTCAAAGAGCATGACCTCCACTTAAACATCTTCAGGACAGTGACAAAACTTTCCTAGGGTTAAGCGGTCAAGCCAACAAATTACATCACCTGGCATTCTGAGTCTCACTTTCTTTGAAAAAGAGGGTGATGAGAATTTGCTCAGTATGGGGTCCAGGAGACTGGGGAGTAAGACAGCATTTTGGAGACCTCATGAGATAAAGGCAAAGGGTATCTATCACATGGTAGATGACAATGCTTTCCTTCCCTGCCTGCAGGGCTTGCCTACTGCAGACACCTGTCCACTGTGAGGACCCACCTGTCGGCCCTCGTCAACCACATGATTGTGTCTCCTGACATGCCCAGTGATGCTGGGCAAGGGCTGACAGCTGGGATCTGGGAACAGTACCTTCAGGACAGCACAGTAAGTCTGGCAGGGTCTGGGCTGGGTTAGGGGTGAGACTGTTGTATCTTATGAGGAATAAATGCTTCTGCTGGTGGGGACTCGAGATCACATGCCTGGTTGTTGCCCATGTGTACTCTGAAGGTCACTTGTATTCTTGAGAGTTCCAAACCTACAGCTGTGCTTGTTAGTGCTAAAATCGAGAGACTGAGGGTCGGAGATTTAGCTCAGTGGTTCTGGTGCCTGCCTGGCAAACGCGAGGTTCCTGGTTCAATCCCTGGTAACCACATACAACAATACCGGGCTGGTGACTCATACCCACTAGCAGTCAGTACCACATACCACAATGCTGGGCATAGTAGCTCATGCCTGTAATCTCAGCAGAGGCAGGAGGATTGCTGAGTTTGAGGCTTGCCTGGGCTACATTGTGAGCTGAGGGCCAGCCTGAATGACAAAGTAAGATACTGTCTCCAAAAAAAAATAGGGGGACTGAAAAACAGGTATAGTTTAGCATCCGTCATGTGAAAATCCAAAATTAAAAATATTCCAGTATCCCTAACTTTTTGAGCAGGGACTTGGCACCAAGGTGGAAGATTCCATACACAGCCACCTGACCTTAGATGACAGTCATGGTCAAAATATACATGCAGGGCTGGAGATTTAGCTCAGTGGTTCCGGCGCCTGCCTCGCAAGCATAAGGTCCTGAGTTTGATCCCCAGTAACCATATACATTGCTGGGGGTGGTGACTCACGCCCACCAGCAATCAATACCACATACCACAGTGCCGGGCATGGTGGCTTATGCCTATAATCCCAGCACTTGGGAGGCAGAGACAGGAGGATTGCTGAGTTCAAGGCTTGCCTGGGCTACATAGTGAGCTCAGGGCCAGCCTAAACTACAAAGCAAGACTCTGTCTCAAAAAAAAAAAAAAAATACACGCAGCTAACAGTATCTGTATGAAATTGCCTTCAGGCTGTTTATAAAAGATGTAAATAAAACACATAAAATTTGTGTTCAGACGTGGGTCTCTCCCTAAAGGATAATTTTATTTGGCATATTGAAAAAAATTATAAAATCTGAGAAAAACTGAAATCCAAAACACTTCTCGTCCCAAGTATTTTGGATGAGAGGTATTCAACCTGCATGCTCTCCTGAAAGTAAAGCATGAATCAGTTGACAAGCATTTATGGAGCACAGCTATACAGTCATCCTTTGCAAGTTCCTGTGGTCTGTGTCTAGCTGCATGGAGTTTATGGTTTAGGTAAAACTACAAGCAAAGCACCCTAGTTTGAAGGAGGCAGCCAGATCACGAAGACTGCCACTGTTAGAACCCTTTCCTTCCATCTCTGTCTTTGCACCTGAAGTTCTGCAAAGATTCTTTATCTGAAGATAGCAATTACTTGAAAGCTTTCTAAGATTTCCTTAACAAAATTCAAATGTCTCTGGAAGGAAAATGTTTATGTTTGCAAATATTCATCATCAGTGGTTAAGAGAGCCAGATGTGGTGGTGCATGCCTGTATTCTTAGCATCCTGGGAGGCTGAGGCAGAAGGATTGTAAGTTTGAGCCCAGTCTGGCCAACTTAGTGACTTAGTGAGGCCCTATCTCACAGTGAAAAAAAAAAATTTTTTTTTTTTTTTGAGACAGGGTCTCGCTTTGTAGTTCAGGCTGGCTCTGAGCTCGCTATGTAGCCCAGTCAAACCTTGAACTCAGCAATCCTCCTGTCTCTGCCTCCCGAGTGCTGGGATTACGGGCGTGAGCCACCACGCCCGGCACTGTGGTATGCGGTATTGATTGCTGGTGGGCGTGAGCCTACACGCCCAGCATTGTATATGGTCACGGGGATTGAACTCAGGACCTTGCGCTTGTGAGGCAGGCGCCAGAACCACTGAGCTAACCCTCCGGCCCACAGTGAAAAATTTTAAAAGAGGGCTAAAGTTGGAGTTCAGTGCAAAGGCAGTGCATTCAATCCCCAATACTGTCCCAGAGGTGGTTGTTCTTTAATGTTAAATGGTTTTCTGTATGTAGTGGGATTTCCCAGAACTTTGACTGTGCCAGTACCCTGATCACACTGAAGAAATCTGAGATAGGGCCAGGAATGTAGCTCACTCATACTTCACCTGCCTGGCAAGTGTGAGGTCTTGAGTTTGGTCCCCAATACCCAAACAAACAAAAAGAAATCAGCAGTATGGAGGTAAGCTCATAGCACAGTGATGGCAAACCATTTAGAGCTTTCAGTGATACAAACAGCCCACTGCAGCACACATGGTACAGGTTCACCACTGCTGGTGGAAGACTTTCAAATGTATCTGACCACAGAAATATCTTTGTTCTAAAAGTCCATCCCATGGCTCATGGAAGGCAGAACTCACTTTGTTTGGGAAGCTCTAGTTGGTGCCAAGAACAGGATTTTGGAGAAGGCACTTGTTTCCTCCACCTGGCTGGGCCTAGTCGTCCTATTGGCTTTGTGCCTTCCCCACCACATGCTAGAGCATTCAAGCTAGGGAGCACCTGGGATGACTGGTCCCCATACCTGGTGAAAAACTGCTCTGTGACCATTCCTGGGGAGTAGGAAAGTTGTCAGGGGACTTAATAGGAAAAGCACATTGGTTCCCAGGCCTGGAGTAAAAGAATTTTCTTTTCACCAAAAATAGTTATTTTTTAAATTACAGGAGTAATGTACTTTTTTTTTTCTTTGATAGGGTCTCCCTTTGTAGTTCAGGCTGACCCTGAGCTCACTGTGTAGCCCAGGCAAGCCTCAAACTCAGCAGTCCTCCTGCCTCTGCCTCCTAAGTGCTGGGATTACAGTTATAAGCCACCACGCCCAGCACTGTGGTATGTGGTTACCTGGGGCAAACTCAGAACCTTCGCTTGCTAGGCCAGTGCTGGAACCACTGAGCCCCAGCCCAGTAATGTACTTTTATTGTAATGATTCAAAGAATAACAAAGGTTATAAAATTTAAAAAATAAATATCATCTTCATGAGCCCCTTCATGAATGGTCAGTCTCACTTGATTTAGAGTATTCTTTGTATTTCATACACTTACTCATAGGAATATCTATATCCTTATACCTTATCTGTATTCTGTATCTGAAGCTATAGATACAGACCAGATGGAGTCGTGCACATCTTTATATCTATAATATATATAAAGACAGTTGATAATATATTGCATTTGTTGACATTAATCTACATAGCTATAGATGTATTTCTAGATATGTATCTGTATATTTTATACAAGTTATGTTTCTATATCTACATAAATTTGTTACCTATAGCTAGGTATCTATAATTTTATCTCTTATGGAATAATTATTACTAAGAATATACAGATAGGAAAATCTATATAAAGTATTACTGGTTTATGTCTGTACCTCAATAATACTTATATCTACCATAGCATTTCCTTTTTTTTTTTTTTTTTGACACAGGGTCTCGCTTCGTAGTTCAGGCTGGCCCTGAGCTCACTATGTAGCCCAGGCAAGCCTCAAACTCAGCATCCTCCTGTCTCTGCCTCCCGAGTGCTGGGATTACAGGTGTGAGCCACCACGCCCAGCGCATATCCCTTATTTTTATATGTGTTAATGTTACTCATACTTGAATTTTACAAGACCAACTTACTTATATGTCCACTGAATGAATAGACATCTCCAGATGTCTAGATGAGATACTAAATGTTAGAACCTTGTGGCTCAGGTGAATAGCCCATAATTTACCCAGGTTTTCCCCTAATAACAAATACTGGGTTATTCCTTTCTCCATTTATTTCAAACAGCATTGCAATCGACATAATTGTAAGTACAAACCTTTCTGCACTGGTATTATTATATCAAGAATGGGTTCCTAGCAGTAAAATTGATTTCCGTGTGTTTAAATTTTAAATAAATAGGCCAGCTTACTTTCTCAAAAGGTCATGGCACTCTTAATCCCAGCAGTCTCTGAGTGTGCATGCTTCTTGAGACATTTAAAACATCACAGACTGGAGCTGGGGATTTAGCTCAAGTGGTACTATGCGTACCATGGAAGCACAAGGGCCCAAGTTCAATCACCATTACTGCCCAAAACAAAACAAAACAAAACATCATAGACTACTCAGCTCAGCTCTAGCTCAAATTAACTTAGCATCTCTTAAGAGTGGCTCCACTCAAGAATCTGTATATTTTGAAAGCTCCCCAAGTGCTTTGATAACCTTCTGGATTTGGAAAGCATCAGTCTAAGGTGAATCAGCTGAAACAGTAATTGACCAAGAGCATTTATTTCTTGTCTAACATGCACTTTTCCCAGCCTGGCAGGCTGCATTTTCACCACTTCTAGTTGCATTGTCATATTAGGTTAGACTGAGCACTGTTGCCCTGTTCCTCAAGTTGCTTGATACTTGCTCACTTATCCTGGGAAGGTGTTTCTGGTGGGCGTGTGTCCTCTCCATACATTTAAGCTCCTTCAGCCTTGTGATCCACCATTCTTCAGGAGATAGTCATCATCACCCTCCAGATAGCAGCTGAGAAAACGGTGGAGGGAACCTGCCTGCTCCTTCTCATCCTTGACCTAAAATGGCTTACAATACTTTCTTTCACAAGTGCTACAATAATTTTTGAGCAGCTTCACAAAGCTGTCCACATAATACAAGTCAGAATTCCTGAGAGACAAAGGAACATTTGGCTTTTCTGTTGGGGTTAGTACCTGTAAGCCTAGGCTTCCTATGAGGGAAGGCTTTTAGTTTTCAGTATGCGGTAAAGAGGTGAGGGGAAGCAGCAGCCTCCTGGCAGCTGCAAGTGCACTAACGGCGGACCTGCTGTTGCCTCAGCTCTGCTAATCCTAACTGCAGAGCTTTTGCCTGAAAATGAATTTTTAAAGTAAGCCCGTCAGTTCCACATATGATACAGCAGACGATTGTTAGTATTGTGCTAGTGTGCATAAAAGTTATTAGTAGCCAGGCGTGGTGGCTCGTGCCTGTCATCCCAGCACTCGGGAGGCAGAGACAGGAGGATTGCTGAGTTCGAGGCTTGCCTGGGCTACACAGTGAGCTCAGGGCCAGCCTGAACTACAAAGCGAGACCCTGTCTCAAAAAAAAAAAAGGAAAAAAAAAGTTATTAGTAAATGAAGTTGCTATTTAAATAGATAGGCCAGCTTCTATTTATGTGTTCATTTTAGGTTAATTCACTTTAGAGTACTTTCCCTAGAGCTAGTCAAGATAAGTAACTCAAACATAGTATTTCTGGCCAGAGATTCAGCTCAGTGGTTCTGGCACCTGCCTCGCAAGTTCAAGGTCCTCCTGAGTTTGATCCCCAGTAACCACTTACAACAATACCAGACGTGGTGACTCACACCCACCAGCAACCAATACCACATACCACAATGCCGGGCTTGGTGGCTCACACTTGTAATCCCAGCACTCAGAAGGCAGAGGCAGGAGGATTGCTGAGTTCGAGGCTTGCCTGGGCTACATAGTGAGCTCAAGGC
>PVIC010016592.1:0-33717 GCA_004025085.1 Thryonomys swinderianus | reverse complement strand
TTTTTTTTTTTTTTTTTTTTTTTTGAGACAGGGTCTCGCTTTGTAGTTCAGGCTGGCTCTGAGCTCACTATATGTAGTCCAGGCAAGCCTCGAACTCAGCAATCCTCCTGCCTCTGCCTCCCGAGTGCTGGGATTACAGGCGTGAGCCACCACGCCCGTCCTCATTCTATTTTTTTAAGAAATATTTTCACATGGATTTTATAGTACTGCTTGCTTTTTTTTTTTTACTCGCTTTCAAACTTTGCTCAGAATTTACTACACTTTTCTATGACTTATTTTATATATGTATATTTTGTTTTATGAGGCAGGATCTCACTATGTAGTTCAGCCTACCCTTGAACTTGTCATGTAACTCAGGCTGGCTTTGATCTCAAGTGAATTCTCCTGCCTCAGCCTCCTAGTGCTAGGATAACAGGCTTGTGCCACCATACCTGGCTGTATTTTTATTTGGTTAATACTGATTTAAAAATACTTGATGTATTGGTCAGCTTCCATTGCTCGGATAAAACACCTGCACACAACTTAAAGGAAGAAGGGTTTATTTTGGCTCATAGTTACAGAGGTATCAGTCTCATGTGTTGGTCCCAGGACAGAAACATGGCCGAGGAGCATGGCAAGAGAGAACTGTTCAACTCATGGCTGCCAGAGGGAGAAAGGAGAGTTAGGGAGCAGATACAATCTCTAAAGTCCTGCCCCATTATATGTTACCCACCCACATACACCCCAAAGTGAGGTTTAGTGAAATCTAATGTCAGTCAAATCTCATCAGTCAAGTTGATAGTCAAGATTAGCCATTGCACTTAGTATGTAAGTTTGGTTTCTCCTAAAGTAAATTTTATTAGGAATTCTTAAGGTACATTTTCCCATAACTTGTGCCATTATGCTCTGTTTATTTTACAGTGCTAGGGATAGAGCCCAGAGCCTTGCCCATGTTAGGCAATAACTTAAATTATGATTAGAAAATACTTGTCCCAAATCTAGGTGACTTTTTAAATTTAAGAATACAGCCTGTAAGAGTATACCAAGTGCAAACTGCATCAAATTGTTGATAAGAAAGGAGGAGGAGAAAACTTGACAGGAAGGTCCAAGAAGACAGAACAGGTGTCAGTCTTGTATACTTCTATAAAGTTTGCTTGGATAGCAAAGCGAAGTATATATAGTATGATGTGTATGTATTCTCAGATAAGCAGAAAATTCAAGAAATTATTCATTGTAAAGGTTGAATCTGTATTAAAGATTCCAAGCCTTTTTTTCTGAATTCATACCTTTGTCATTTCTCAAAAGCAGAATTATGATTTTCTCCTTTTCATTCTCTTGTTTTTTCACATTTCATTTTCTATATAAGTTATGCATTTCCTTGTTAATTACCAAAAATTTATTAAAAGTTTTTAGGAAGCTTTATAATAGCAAATTGAGTTCCTGCCTTTGTTTACTTGTAATCCTGAATTTCCTCTTAAAATGAATGCTACCTGTCACCTGTCTAAATTAACTAAATTAGAAGCTAAGAAGTAATTCTAGACATAACTTCTGATTCACATTTTCTGTTACTAAGACTAATTGAATCTATTTTCTTTATCCCCTTTTATATTAAACCTCACTTATTTTGTCATTGCTGCTGTTTAAATCATGCTGAACTGCTTGGAGGTAGATTTCTCAAGGTGTGAAAGGTTGCTTCACATCTTCATACTTTTCCTTACTCTCTAAGTTGCATATCCCATCTCCAGCTTTTATCTGTGTCTGCCTAGGGTATGCTTACCCATTAATCTGCTCCTTAAGCATCAAGTCTTCTGTGAAATATTTTTTTGCTTGGGCCGGAGATTTAGCTCAGTGGTTCTGGGGCCTGCCTCGCAAGCTCAAGGTCCTGAGTTTGATCCCCTGTAACCACATACATTGCCTCGAACTCACAGCAGTTCTGCCTCTGCCTCCCGAGTGCTGGGATTACAGGCGTGAGCTACCATGCCTGGCACTGTGTTGTGTGGTACTGATTGCTGGTGAATGTGAGTCACCATGTCCTATAACTGAGCTAAATCTCTGGTCCTGTCATCTGTTTTTGTGAATAAAGTTCTATTGGTGCACAACCATTTTCATTTGCTTGCATATTGTCCTCTGTGGCTGTCTTCACACTGTTGTGGCAGAGTTGAGTAATTGTCAGAGAGAACATACATCCTGTAGAACTAAAACATTTACTGTGTGGTCTTTCCAAAGGAAAAAAATGTCAATCTCTAATCCATTATGTTAAGAAGGAAATCAGGTGTCTCTGAGTCTGACAACACATTCCAAATCACTGTAACATAAATTAAATGTCTTTGAATGAAAACTAAGGGTTCTGTGAATGAAAATATAGCAAAAAAGTTTCTTTAATATTGATCTAATTTCACACAGCAATTTTTTTTAACACTGAGATTGGATGAGTCTAAAAGCTTTTCCATTGATAGCATGATATTACAGTAAACTAATTTCTTTCATTCAAAAGTGGCCTTGTGCTGGGCTTGGTGGTGCACACTTTAAGTCCCATCGTCAGGAGGCTGAGGAAGGAGGATCACCAATTTGGGACAGGATGGGTACCATAATAAGATCAAAACCAGCCTGAACTACTTAGTGAGAACTTGTCTTGGAAAATAGACAAATGGGGCCATAGATTTAGCTCAGTGGTTCCGGCATCTGCCAAGCAAGTGCAAGGTCCCTGGTTCCCACATACAGCAATCCCGGGTAACCACAATACAGCAATACCGGGTGTGGTGACTCACACCCACCAGCAATTTGTGTACCGTGTACCATAAGTCTGGGCCTAGTGGCTCATGCCTGTAATTCCAGCACTTGGGAGGCAGAGGCAGGAGAATTGCTGAGTTTGAGGTTTGCCTGGGCTACATAGTGAGCTCAGGGCCAGCCTGAACTACAAAGTGAGACCCTGTGTCAAAAAAAAAAAAAAAAAAGAAAAAAAAGAAAAGAAAACAAAAAATGGAAAGATAAGGGGCCAGAGATTTAACTCAGTGGTTCCAGCGCCTATTTGGCAAGCGTAAGGTCCCAAGTTTGATCCCCGGTAACCACATACCGAAAGCGAGACCCTGTCTCAAAAAAAAGAAAAAAAGAAAAGTAAAAGGAAAGATGAACAATGGAACCTGAACCCCCCTCCAGACAAACAAGAAAACAGGAAGTGCCGAGTTGTTCTGCATAATTGTCATAAGGCCAGACTGATATGGGGGCCAAGCAACACACCTAGTATGTAATTGACAGTAAGGTGAAGTTATTTATTTATTTATACATACATACATCTGTACTGGGCATTGAACTCCAGACCACATGCTTTCCAGGCAGATATGGTGCCACTAGCTACCTCCCTGGCTGAGGTAAAGTTGTTGGAGCACTGCTGGTTCACTGGCTACAGTTTCATTCAAGTGGTCTGATTTAAGTTGATTTGGAGGCATAGCTCCCAGATCATGGTGAGGATTAGGTTAGATGAATGGCGATGACATTCACACAGAGAGAGGAAAGGATATATTTAATGAAGGTAAAACTCAAAACTATTTTCTTAGGTTATTAGTGGACAGAGGGTGAGAACATACTAGGTAGAGAATAATTTATTAGTCTGCAGAATTAAAATGCTTTGATATCGTTTGGTGAATGCTTTACAGAGAAAAAATGATGGTATGAGGCTTTGGGATTTGATATGATAGATATCTTAGGAAATTTAATTTTGATATTTTCTCCTTTTGTCTCGAGCAACCTCACAGTTGAGTCTGCAAATACATTTTTTTCTGGTAGCAGGAATTGAACTTTGTGCTTGCCAGTTTGCAAATAAATATAATTGCCATTTCATCAGTGTTTTAAAAATTTATTTATTTATTTATTTTTGAGACAGGGTCTCGGTTTGTAGTTCAGGCTGACCCTGAGCTCACTGTGTAGCCAAGGCAATTCTTGAACTCAGCAATCCTCCTGCCTCTGCCTCCCAATTGCTGGGACTACAGGGGTGAGCCACCATGCTGGGCATTGTGGTATGTGGTGCTGATTGCTGGTAGGCATAAGTCACCATGCCTGGTATTGTTGTATGTGGTTCCCAGGATTGAACCAGGGACCTTACGGCACCTTAGGCAGGCACCAGAACCACTGAGGTAAATCTCCAGCCCTGTTTTGTTTTGTTTTGAGGCAGGGTCTCGCTTTGTAGTTTAGGCTGGCCCTGAGCTCACTGTGTAATCCAGCCAAGCCTGAAACTCAGCAATCCTCCTGCCTCTGCCTCCTGAGTGCTGGAATTATAGGCGTGAGCCAGGATGCTGGGCATTGTGGTATGTGGTTCTGATTGCTAGTGGGTGGGAGTCATCATGCCTGGTATTGTATGTGGTTACTAGGGATGAACTCAGGAGCTTGCACTTGCTAGGCAGGCACAGGAACCACTGAGCTAACCCTCTGGCCCAGAACTGCAGTGTATTTTTTTGTTTGTTTGTTTTTGTTTTTCACTATCAGGAATCTAACTAAGGACCTTGTGCTTCTAAGGCAGACACTATTCAACTCAGCTAAGTCCCCAGCTCACTTCCTCAATGTTTAAATGTTAAAAAGCCTTATAGAAAATAAAATAGGCTTTCAATTTGTTACTTGCTTTTGGTGTCAGGACTTTGGGATATGGCAAGATTGTAACACATTGAGAAACTTTGACTAATCAAAGAATATAATGGACTTTAATTTAGATTCCCTCATTTATATTCTCATTATACACCCTTGCTAAGTGCTACTTTATTAGAACTTTGCTTGTGTGTGTGTGCGCGCATGTGTGCGTGCATGTGTGCACGTGTGTGTGTGTGTGTGTGTGAGAGAGAGAGAGAGAGAGAGGAGAGAGAGACTAGAGAGAGAGACTAGAGATTGAATCCAGGGCCTTCACCTTGATGAGCTACATCACTGGCTCTTACTTATTAAATTTTTGTTTTTTAAATTTTGAGACAAGTTGATAAGAAATTACAAGCTGTGCTGGGAAGTGGGATACTCCTGCCTCAATCTCATAGTGCTGGGATAACAGGTGTGTGCCTTCACCCCTGGCTTCTATTAGAATTTTTAAAGGAGTTGTCTTTTTTGGCAGTAATTTAAGCTTACATTGGATGTGGAATTTAAACCCTTAATATAATCATGCAATTTAATTAAGTATATCTGCTCACACATTAGAACCATCCAAGTCCCTTGCCAAAAATACTGGTGCTTGGGTCATAAAACTATTAAAATGAGAATCTCTGGAGTTTGAGGTCTTGGTATCAGTAATTTTTAATATGGATCCAGGAGTGTCTGTTTTTGCCTATTTGTCCTGATACTTTTCTTGTATTTTTGTCTTAATGTCTGTTTTGTCTTAATTAGTACAGGTATTCGAGCTGAGTTTTGGTTACTGCTTCATGCCATTTTCCATCCTTTTAGTCTCCTTGTGTTGTTGCTTATAAAATACATTTCATGTAGACACATACAGTTCTCAGTAACCATATACAATAATACCCGGCATGGTGACTCAATGCCCACCAGCAATTAGTACCACATACCATGATGCTGGGTGTGGTGGCTCATGGTTGTAATCCCAGCACTCAGGAGGCAGAAGCAGGAGGATTGCTGAGTTTGAGGCTTGCCTGAGCTACATTGTGAGTTCAGGGCCAGCCTGAACTACAAAGCAGGACCCTGTCTCAACATTAACGAGTGGCAACATATGAATGACTTGACAATAACTTCCCATAAGAAATTAATTCATCTTACTCTTTTCCTAGCATACTGGTTGAATTTAAGGGTATTTGGATATACCATATATATATATTTTTTATTATTATTTTTTATTTTTATTTTTATTTTCCCTCTTACTCGCCAGAAATTTTGCTGTATGTAGTCAGCCCTTTCTCTTCGGGTATTGCTTGCAAAACTATACATTACTGAACCCCCTGCTTCCTCCTTGTTTCATTAGCTTTTTTTTTTTCTTAATAACTCAAATGTGTCTTACTCATTTTAGGTTTTGTAATAAAGTACCTTAGGAGCCTGAAGTGGGAGATATAAAACTTCTTTCCTCAGTTATGTGGTGATACGATTTATATTTCTAGTACTGGGGATTGAACTCAGGGTCTTTGTATTGGGCTACATCCCCAACCCTTTTAAATTTTTTTTTATTTTTGAGAATCATGTGTGTGTGACCTGGAAGTGAACTCAGGACCTTGCATTTGCCAGACAGGCAGCAGCACCACTGACTCACATCCCTGGTCTGACTATTGCTTTTTCAATCTTCCAGCATCCACTGTTGGTCATGAGAAGTCTGTCGGTCTGATTCTTGTTCTTTTCTTTCTTTGTAATTTATTTGAGACTGTGTCTCACTTTATAGTTCAGGCTGGCCCTGAGCTCGCCATGTATCCCAGGCTAGCCTTTAACTCTCTGTAATCCTCCTGCTTCTGCCTCCTCACCACGCCCAGCATTGTGTTATGTGTTATTGGAAACAACTCAGGATTTTGGGTTTACCAGGCAGTTGCTGGAACCAGTGAGCTAAAAATCCCCAGTGCCTTGTTCTTTTCCAGATGAATGATTATTTTCCTTCCTGAATGACTCTTAAAAAAATGTTTTTAACTCTTGAAATTCTCAAAATTTTTAATATATGACTTTCCATTTTCTCATGTTTTTATTTTTGAAAAGACATTAACATTACAGATTGTTTGAAGTCCTTTGTGTTCTTTTACTGTTCTGATCCTCTGCTCCATCCCCACAGGCAAATGCTGCCCTGATTTTGGAGTTTATTATTCCCTCAAAGGCTTTCATACTAAGAATATATAAATCTGCAAACAATATGTGGTGTGGATTTACATGTTTCAGATCTTTAAATGTCAGGAGTATACCATTATACACATTTCTCTGTTTTTTTGTTGTCCTCTCAACAGTGTTTGAAACATACGTATATCAATACTTTTTTTTTTTGATGGTATTGGGGATCAAACTCCAGCCCTTGTGTTTCCAAGGTAGGTGCGGTACCTCTTGAGCTAAATCCCTGGCCCTCATCAATATATGTTTTATTACTTACTTTAACTGTTGTATAATATTCTATTAGTGAAAGTCCTAGTTTATGTTTTTTTTTTTTTTTTTTTTTGAGACAGGGTCTGGCTTTGTAGTTCAGGCTGGCCCTGAGTTCACTATGTAGCCCAGGCAAGCCCCGAACTCAGCAATCCTCCTGTCACTGCCTCCTGAGTGCTGGGATTACAGGCGTGAGCCACCATGCCCGGCTAGTTTATGTTTTTTAAATTAGTGAATATTTAGGCTTGTTTTATTGTTGGTAACAGTGTGACAATGAACATTTCAGCAGTTTTGCCTAGGGTTGGAATTGTCTTACTGGTCCTAGCAGCTGTCAAAGAAGCTTTATCAGTTCCTGCACTGCCAGCTGTGTTTTGAGAATGCCCATTTATCCATACAGTCAACACCTGCTATTGTCAGACTTGATGGTTTTTGTTAATGTGGTTGTGAATTAGTTTTTCACTGTGTTGCTGTGATGAGGTTAAGCATTTCTCCATGTTTTTTTTTTGTTGTTGTTGTTTTTTGGGGTTTTTTTTGAGACAGGGTCTGGCTTTGTAGTTCAGGCTGGCCCTGAGCTCACTATGTAGCCCAGGCAAGCCTGGAACTCAGCAATCCTCCTGTCTCTGCCTCCCGAGTGCTGGGATGACAGGCGTGAGCCACCACGCCCGGCACTGTGGTATGTGGTATTGATTATTGGTGGGTGTGAGTCTCCACGCCCAGCATTGTATGTGGTTACCGGGGATTGAACTCAGGACCTTGCGCTTGCAAGGCAGGCTCGGAACCACTGAGCTAAATCTCCGGCCCAGCAATCCTTTTGTCTCTGCCTCCTGAGTGCTGGGATTATAGGTGTGAGCTACCACGCCCAGTTTCTCCATGTTTTTGAACCACCTAGTTGTCTCTGCTGTGAATTAATTGCCTTTTTATGATTTCTTTTTAATCCAAACCTTAAAAATTTAGTGTGGTATAATTCTCAGTCTTTGTTTTTTTTTGTTTTTGTTTTTTTGTTTTTTTTTTTGAGACAGTGTCTGGCTTTGTAGTTTAGGCTGGCCCTGAGCTCACTATGTAGCTCAGGCAAGCCACAAACTCAGCAATACTCCTGCCTCTGCCTCCCAAGTGCTGGGATTACAGGCTTGAGCCACCAAGCCTGGCATTTGTGGTACTGATTGCTGGTGGGTGTGAGCCACCATACCTGGTATTGTTGTATGTGGTTACCAGGGATCGAACCAGGGACCTTGCACTTGCTAGGCAGGTGCTAGAACCACTGAGCTAAATCTCTGGCCCTAATTCTCAATCTTTAACCACCTGGAATTTGTTTTTTATTTCACAAAAGAGTGGTCATTAATAAAGTTACTGTTGTAGACTCCACTTATAAATAGGTCCTGGGCTATCTACCTGTGATCAACTGGCTGTAAATCTGGGTTTGCTTCATCCAATGCTGATTTGCTCATTCACTAGAAGGATACACAGCAGAACACAATAAAGTGCTGTTTTTATATAATAATGATAGTAATTATTATTATTGTAAAATAAAGGGTGCCTTTAAGTCCAGACACATGACAAGACACATAGGACAAAGTGTAGAAGGATCCTGGACATAGAGCTTCCCTGGCTGGGAGATCAGCAGTGTGTTCACAATTCAGGACACTCCACTGAACTTCAGTGGAGAAGTTTTTAGGGGGTTTGGTCCTATGAATTTAGTCTTTAGTTCCTTTTCTTTCTTTCTCTTCCCTCCTTCCTTCCTTTCATCCTTCTTCCTGCCTCCCTCCCTCCCTCCCTCCCTTTCTTTCTTTTGAGACAGGGTTTCACTTTGTAGTTCAGGGTGGACCTGAAATCACTACATAGCCCAGGCTAGCCTAGAACTCATAATAATCCTCCTGTCTCTGCCGCCCAAGTGCTGGGATTACAGGCATGAGCCACTATACCCGGCATTGTGGTATGTGGTACTGATTGCATGTGGGTGGGAGTCACCATACCTGGCACTGTGGTATGTGGTTACCAGGGATCAAACTTGAGACCTTGGCTTGCAAGGTAGACAGTGGAACCACTAAGCTAAATCCCCGGCCCGTTAGTTTCTTTCTATGTGGAGGTTGGGCTAGTATCATGGCTCACAGCACCAGCCATTAACCTCATGATCTTTATGTAACTAGGCCCCATCCTGATAAATCCCGCTTGGTCGCTGTATGCAGTCTCTTTCATATGCTGCTAAATTCATTTTGCAGGTAAGTTGATGATTTATGTGTCCATATTCATAAACATTCATTCACCTGTAGCTTTTTGATGATATCTTTGAAATGATGTAGTATTGGGAATAAGAAAAAACTATTCTTTAGTCCACAGAATGAGTCTGACGCCAATTCTGTTGTTTTCCCCACACCAAGAACTTCTCCTGTTCTCTGTGAACAGGGGGATGTTTGTCATTCATTTCAGTTCTGGCAGGCCCTCCTTTGTTCCTTTTCCAGAGTCTGTTGACTGTTCTATTTTCTGCTTCTATAAGATCAATTTTGTGTGTGTGTAAGTACTGGGATTGAACTCATAGCCTATACATTTGAGGTATATTACCAATCCTTTTAAAATGTTTCATTTTAAAATTTTTATTTATTTATTTTTTTGAGACAGGATCTTGCTTTGTAGTTCAGGCTGGCCCTGAGCTCACTGTGTAGCCCAGACAAGCCTCGAACTCAGCAATCCTCCTGCTTCTGCCTCCCAAGTGCTGGGATTACAGGCGTGAGCCACCACAACCAGTATTGATGTATGTGGACTTTGCACTTGCCAGGCAGGTGCTGAAACCACTGAGCTAAATCTCCGGCCCTGTGCCCAAGTTATTTCACTTAAAATATGTCTTCCAGTTCTGTCCTTGTTGATGTAGTTGACTGGATTTTGTTCTAACTTGTGCCTTAACATTGTTGGTTTATCACATTTCTTAAATTCATTTATCTGTCAGTATACAGCTAAGTTTAACAGTTACATGTAAGAGTGGAGGAGTGGGTAGATAAGCAAAGATGTAAGTATACTCTGTTCACCTTAAACATAAAAATACAGGTTAAAAATAAAAGAACACAGTGCCGGGCGTGGTGGCTCATGCCTGTAATCCCAGCACTCGGGAGGCAGAGGCAGGAGGATTGCTGAGTTTGAGGCTTGCCTGGGCTACATAGCGAGCTCAGGGCCAGTCTGAACTACAAAGCGAGACCCTGTCTCAAAAAAAAAAAAACAAACAAAAAAGTGATAGCATGAAGAACTGATCAGAAGGAAGCTGAAGTTAGTATAGTAATAGAAAATGACTTCAGAAAAATAATAGATTTAAATGGGGATGTTTTATGTTGCTGAAAAGGTTAATTCACAGGGAAGATTATGATAATTCTGACACTAAGAGCAGAGCTTTAATAAAATATATAAGAAAAAACTGATGGCTAAAGAAATACCCATTGTACACAGTCATAAATGTAATTTCATATTCTCCCAGTAAGTTATAGTGCAGGTAGACAGAAAACCAGTCAGAATATGGAAGAGATGAATAATATTATTAACCAATGACATTGGCATTTCTAGAATACTCTGCCTGACAGAATCAAGAACACATTCTTTTAAAGTGACAATATCATGTTCGTGAGGATGTGAAGCAGTCTAAACTCTTGAGACAGTAATAGTGGATATATAAATGATGCTACTGCTTGGGAAAATGGAAACCTCTTCAGTTAATAAACCTATACCACATAATCCATCAGCTCCCCCACTATGTATACCAAAGCAAAAAAAATATACAGTTACATGCAGATACTCGTATTTGCATTTATTATTGCCCTACACTGGAAACAACCCATTCACCTGCAGATAATTGGATGAGCATATTATAATATATTCATAGAAAAGGGCACTGACATTAAAAAGGATGATTCAAAAATACTAGACTAAAAGTCAAACCAAACAGTATATAGTGCATGCTTCTGATTATATAAACCCACGGAAAAGACAGATCTGAGGTGATGGAAAGCAGATAAAGGCCAGATGTGGCATGACTGTAGTAAAGGAGTAAGGGAACCATTTATTTAGTCACAGTTCCTTCTTTTGAGATTTTTGCTTGCCTTAGGTATCCTGTCCACTTGTCCTGTGTTATTTAGGAATTCTGCTCACTAAATTTACTAAAAGTTTTAGTTCTAATAAAAGCCAGTTTATCAGTGGTCACTTTTATTTTATTTTTGGTGGCACTGAATCAAGGCTTGTGTATATTCTAATCAAGTGTTATACCACCAAGCCACTCCTCTAGGCCCTGATTGGCTACTTTTAAGTTGATAGTGTACACATGGTTGATTGGGTATCAGATGCACATCATCAAAATGTTTACAGGTTTCCTTGTTTATAAATTTGTTGTCCTAACGCCCATCTGATTCTTTAAGCATGATAAAGAACCATGTGTTACTGCTTATTCATTGGCTAGGCAGTCAGATACTTTGGTTGGGGAAATTCATGTTTATGAAAAACAGTGTTCTGAGGTTTTTTTCAGAAACCAAATCTGTTTCTTGAATAAATTTGTATTGAGTACATTAGGGATAGGCACTGTCCTAGGTGCTGAAGATACACCAACCTATTGATGTGGGATACATCTAATCATACAGCATTCATGATAAAGTATAATGCAAAAGAACAAGATAAGACTATTTAGGGCTGGAGGGTTAGCTCAGTGGTTCCGGCGCCTGCCTCGCAAGCGCAAGGTCCTGAGTTTGATCCCTGGTTACCACATATCATGCTGGGCGTGGAGACATGCCCACCAACAATCAACACCGCATACCACAATGCCATACCACAGTGCCGGACATGGTGGCTCACGCCTGTAATCCCAGCACTTGGAAGGCAGAGACAGGAGGATTGCTGAGTTTGTGGCGGCTTGCCTGGGCACCATAGTGAGTTCAGGGCCAGCCTGAACTACAAAGCGAGACCCTGTCTCCAAAAAGCAAAAAAAAAAAAAAAAAAAAAAAAAAAAAAAGACTATTCGGGAATCTCAGCAGAAGCACTTTATCGTGTCACAGTGGGATAAGAGAGTGACTTCTTAACTGGAGGTGGTAGAAACACCTGTAAGCCCAGCATTTGTGAAGCTGAGGCAGGAGGATCACCACTAGTCTCAGGCCAGTCTGAACTACATAGTGCATTCACCAACTATAGAGATGATCCCTGAAAATACAGCCTTTACCTAGTGAGTTCAAAGACAACCTGAACTGTATAGTGAAACCCTGTCTCAAAAAATAACTTATTTTTCTTAAGCAACAACTATCCTGAACCCTAAGGGCAAGAAGAACTGAGTGAGAATAGAGGGAACTAAGCATGTTAAGAACTGGGACTGGAAATAGCATGTTTGGGAACTCTAGTGAGTTTAGTGTGATGGATTTGGTGAGTCATCAAACCAAAACTAGCTTCTGGTTACTCTGAGCACTTTGTTATGTGAGAAAAAAATCTTTACTTGTGAACTAAGTCAACACTGGTAATGATTCTGGGTTTCTAGACATACTACTAATCAGCAGAGTGAGGCAATAATATCCTTACGCTAAAGAAAAAGACTGGATAACTTTGGAACAAAAAGAAATGAGATGCTAAAATAGAACTAGCTTTTAGGGACAGGCACAGGCTTAAGCTTGCCAAGAAGTCCATTAAGGGACAAAGAAGTTAGAGGAGAAAAACAGTGTCATAGAATGCCCAGTTTTCTTCAAGAAGGAAAGTGTGATTCACAGCATGACTTTCTACTGAGCTTACAATAAAGACTGAAGAATTTAATTAATTAAGACTCCTGGGAGTCAGAGTATAGTGGGTTAACTAAGAGCAAGTGGGATAGGTGAGAAGATGGAAGCTGGAAGTTGTGAGTGTAGGAAACTGTTTCAAAAAGGCAGAGCAGAAACATGTTAGCTGGAGGGTTTTTTTAATAGTACTATTGGTATGATAACTTCACTTTAAAAAATGTACACAAGCTTTGTACTATTACTTGAGACAAACAACATTTTTAGAGATCCATTCAAAGTCATTTGTAAGTGAAAATAATCAGAACTTTCATGATTTGTGTTTTTTCCAAAGGATCCAGTTTTAGAAAACTACCAGAGAAACATTTGATTTCCTCCAAAGTGTAGAAGCTTAAGGCAGCAATTGTCTTTATTTTCAGTTAGGTTTTATGCATATCCGAACCATATATTTAGTCAATGATGTTTTCTCATGAACAGTGAAGAGTAACTTCAACTTAACAGTTTAACTTTGATGGAGCACTTTTAAAAACATAGTTAAGATTTCAAGAGGAAAGTGGTTTTGTTTTGAGACAGTATCTTATTATGGTAGCCCAGAGTGGCCTTAGGCTCACAATCTTACCTCATGCACCATTATATCTATAGGCTACTGGGTCTGAGTGCACCCGTTGAGCTCTGGAAGACAGAGTAGATAGTATCTTAGATTTATCACAAATGCAGTGTTAAGGAACTCACTCAGGTACTGGCTGGGCGCCATTCCTAGGAATGGTTAACTTCTTTTCATCAGAGAAACTCTAGTGAAGACCTGGTGCTTAGGGGATAAATATGAGGTGCTGCCAGCATCTGCTACAAAGGCAACAATGAAATAGAATGTAATTAATTAATTAATTAATTATTTGAGACAGGGTCTTGCTTTGTAGTTCAGGCTGGCCCTGAGTTCACTATGTAGCCCAGGCAAGCCTGGAACTCAGCAATCCTCCTGCCTCTGCCTCTCAAGTGCTGGGATTATAGGCGTGAGCCACCACGCCCGGCACTGTGGTATGTGGTATTGATTGCTGGTGGGCATGAGTCACCATGCCCAGCATTGTATATGGTTACTGGGAGTCAAATTCAGGACCTTGTGGGGATCGAACTCAGGACCTTGCGTTTGTGAGGCAGGCGCCAGAACCACTGAGCTAAATCTCCGGCCCTATTAAGGATTTTTTATGTGGTAATAAATGGCATTAGGGTTATTTAAAAAAATTATTTATAGTTAATATCAAATGGTGAAATGATTATTTCTAAAGAATTGATAATGACATTGTGTTATATAATGTTATGCATTGCACTATTTGCACTAGAATTTGCTTTAAAACGATCTATTGAAGTGGAGAAGAGTCTTGTTCACCTCTTCAGAACCGTTGCTATAGTTTTGGGTTTGTTTCATTATTTCATAATAGTTTTTATTTTTTCTGAAGTTTTTGGGATCATGATTGTGTTGAGTAGTTTTTCTCTCTGTAGTTCAAGTACTTCAGCATGTCATGAATGGTTTAACAACCAGCGTAGGACTGGCACAAACACGTGTACTATTGTCTTTTTCTTTAACTGAGAGTTATCATATGTTCATGTGGACAAATCAATTAATTTGTCTTACGGCAGATCTTGTTTTATTAATTATAATTTGAACCATACTTTAAAATCAACATTTTATTCATACATTGTTGTTTGTTTAATTGGCTAATTTATAGTCAGAATTTTGCTGTAAAGAAGGTATGACCACCATCTGGTGGTAAATAACAGTAACTTGTTGGATGTTGCTTGTGGTCTGTGAAGTGTTTTCAGCTACAATTTTGTCATTGATTGAAATAACTAGAAACTACAATAAGCCGTATTATTGTCGTTTCTGACAAGATTACGGGAACCTGTAGAATGACACTGTATGTCACTCATCTGAATACTCTGCTTGTCCAGTGAATGTTGGTTGAAGGAAAACTGAAATGATCACGTTAGTGAGGAAAAAGGCAATATGAATTTCACACAGCAATGAAGTTTTTACTGTACATTTATAGTTCTCCAGAATTACCTATAAAAAAGCATTAAACTGATCTCATAATACCTGAGAGTATGGTAGCAGTCCTAAAGTATCATTTAGTATGCTGTTCAAATTTTTTTTTTTTTTTGAGACAGGGTCTTTGTAGTTCAGTCTGGCCCTGAGCTCACTATGTAGTTCAGGCAAGCCTCAGACTCAGCAATCCTGAGGCCTCTGCCTCCCAAGTGCTGGTACTACAGGTGTGAGCTACCACACCCAGCATTGTGGTATGTGGTACTGATTGCTGGGGGGTGTGAGTCACCATGTATTGTTGTATGTGGTTACCGGGAATCGAACCAGGGACCTTGCACTTGCTAGGCAGGTGCCAGAACCACTGAGCTAAATCTCTGGCCCCTGTTCCTTATAATTTTTTTTTCCTTATAAATTTTTAACTGATGAGAACAAGTAATTGCATTTGAACTTTAGTGAAAAACAAATAGTACACTTTATCACTTTGGTGAAAAGTCATTTTAATGCTCAGGTTTTAGGATAAATTTAAAACAATTTTACACTTGCCTTTTCTACTTTACGTTTATATTATAAGATAATTTATATTGCAAAGTAATTCTCTTGATCGTGTTTAATATTGATTGGCTTGGTTTCTGTGGGTAACTAGGCTATTTATGACCTTGGATTCCAGTGGAATATAACCTCATTTTCAGATTGAGCATTATCTGTAGTAGTGTGTTATGTTCTACAGTGCTTACTTTTGAATTCTGTAACACAGAGTTTCATGGTCGTTTTCCATTATCATACTTCTAAATAGAAAAAATTAAATTAAACTTAGAATTAATTTCTCTATAATAAAGTAAATGCTAAGAAATAAGATTTTGTTAGGTAGGGTTCAACTTTAGAAAACCAAAAACCATTATCTGAGACCTTTTGACTTCCCCCTTCACCAGTGGTTGTATACCATTGGGAGATTAATGCCACTTAATTAATTGGCAAATTTAATTAATGGCAAATTTATTACACATTTCATAGCACTGGTAAAAACAAATGTAATATCCCAAAACCTGTTGGGCAATACCCTTTTCTTTCTTTCCTTCCTCCCTTCCTCTTTTTCTCTTCTCTTTCTCTCTCCCTTTATCTCTGTTTCTGTCTCTTTTCCTGTCTTCTTTCTTTCCTTTGAAAACGGCCTTGCTACTCACTGTGTAGTGTAGGCAGGCTTTGAACTAGTGGCAGTCCTATTGTGTCATGATACAGAATTTATAATCATTTTGATGGTTTCTTATATTCTGTTTGCTAGTATTTTGTTGAGGATTTTTACATCAGTGTTCATTAAAGAGATGGTCTATAATTCTCTTTTTTTGGTTAGGTCCTTGTTTGTGTGGTTTGGAATTGGGGGCAATAGGAGTGACTTTGGGAGTTTTCCTTCCTTTTTCTGTTTCATTAAAGAACTTCAGATGTTAGGTCTTTTCTGAGTTATTGTAGAATTCAGTAGTGAATTTATCAGAACTTGGACTTTGCTTAGTGGAAGTTTTTTGTTTTTGTTTTCTTGTATCAGAAATCTAAGTCAGAACCTGGAGTTTTCAAAGCAGGTGCCAGAAGCATTGAGCAAAATCCCCAGCCCACTGCTTCAATTTTATTGCCTCTTATTGGATTATTTAATTTTTCTAAATCTTGGTTCATCTTTGGTAATTTATATGCCTCTATGTTCTATCCACTTCTTTTGAATTTTTAAATTTACTGGCATATAAACTTGTGATAGTGTCAGTAATCTTTTTGATTTCAGCATGTTCATTGTGATTCACTTCACCTTGTTTATTTCTTTTTTTTTTTTTTTTAGACAGGGTCTTGCTTTGTAGTTCAGGCTGGCTCTGAGCTCACTATGTAGCCCAGGCAAGCCTTGAACTCAGCAATCCTCCTGCCTCTGCCTCCCGGGTGCTGGGATTACAAGCGTGAGCCACCACGCCTGGCTATTTCTTTTTTTTTTTGAGACAGTATTTTGCTTTGTAGTTCAGGCTGGCCCTGAGCTCACTATGTAGCCCAGGCAAGCCTCGAACTCAGCAATACTCCTGCCTCTGTCTCCCGAGTGCTGAGATTACAGGTGTGGGGAACACACACACACCCGTGCACATTGTGGTAATGATACTGATGGCTGGTGGGCGTGAGTCACCACGTCCAGTATTGTTGTATGTGGTTACCAGGATTGAACCAGGGACCCTGTGCTTGCCAGGCAGGCACAGGAAGCACTGAGCTAAATCTCTGGCCCAGTCATAAGTTTCTTTCAGTGCTCTTTATCATGTTACATCTCCATCTTTTTTCCTTTTTTTATTTTGCAACAGGGTCTCCATATGTATGTTCAGGCTGGTCTTGAACTCACTATGTAGCCCTAGCTGGGCTTAAATTCATGGTGATCCTCCTGCCTAAGCCTTCCCAGTGTTGAGAAGTGTCAGTTACCATGTCTAGGTATTTTTCTTTCAGGTTTGAAAAAGGTTTTTCAAGACGTTTACCCTGAGTTGGAGATCATTTTTTGCTAAGGCTTGAAGCACTTCCTCCTACCCTCCTGAACTTTAAGGCTTGTGTTGAGAAATATATTGTTATTTTTGTGGGTTTATCTTTGAAAGTGATTTGTTGCTTTTCTCTAACTGCTTTTGAGATTCTGTTCTTGTATTATACTTGAAATTTTGACTATGATTCAGAAGGATTCTTTTCTGGTCATGGCTATTTGGAATTCTGCATGCCTCACTTATCCGTATGTTAAGTCCTTTCCTTTTATTTAGAAAGTTTTTTTGCAACTAGTGCAGTAAACAAGTTTTTTTATGCCATTTTTACTGTTTTCTGATTTTTTTTTACTCTTCCAGTTAACCTCAGGTTAGTTACATGTCATCAAGGAGCTTTTCAATCTTTTTTAATCTCCTGAATTTTTATTTGAAGTTATTTTATGGACTCCAGTTCTATTTTATGTTTTTCTGTGCACTCATGTTTTGCGTCATTTTGTTTAGCACTGCTAGCTAGCTTTTTTGTTTTTCTGTCTTCTGTTTTGTTTTTCTGTCTCTTTGATCATTTTATTTGGCCCACTAATTGTTTACTAATAACGTCTGTGAGGTTGCCAGATTTGTTATTGTAGTCTTTTGCTATCACTCCTGTTATCATTTCAAATAAGGTGGGTGTGTGGCTTTTGATTGACTTTTGTTTTCCTCCCCTTCTATGCTTCACAGATCAGCTTTGGGAGAGGAGAGTTTTTACATGCACTTTGTTGATTTGTCTTTTCATGTTTCTATTTTTGTTTGTGTTGAAACCATTATGTTGATTGTAGTAGAAAGCTTTGTTTCTGGTATGATAACCTTTGTAGAAAATGTCTTGTTTCTAGTGCTGTTCTCTGAGCATGGCTAAATATTTGTTTTTGCCTGGACCCAGGATTTAATCACCTCTGTTGACTTGGGATGGAAGGTTACAACATATTTGGCTCAGTATCTGGGAATGGGCCACAGTATTGTTAGTAATGAAGGCAACTGACATATTGGCATTCCCAAAAAACCAATGAATATCAAGAGCTATGTCAGGTTGGCTATTGTAAAAAAAGAAACATCAATTTTTTTTTTTTCTTTTTGAGACAGGGTCTTGCTTTGTAGTTCAGGCTGGCCCTGAGCTCACTATGGTGCCCAGGCAAGCCGCCGCGAACTCAGCAATCCTCCTGTCTCTACCTCCCGAGTGCTGGGATGACAGGCGTGAGCCACCATGCCCTGCATTGTGGTATGCGGTATTGGTTGTTGGTGGGTGTGAGTCACCACGCCCAGCATTATATGTGGTTACCGGGGATCGAACTCAGGACCTTGCGCTTGCGAGGCAGGCGCCGGAACCACTGAGCTAATCCTCTGGCCCCAACATCAATTTTTTTAAATTGCATTCTTTATTGGTACAATTCGCATACATCTCACACTCACACATAACATTGGGGAATTTGTACCAATATATGACACAGTCAATTCTCATTTTTACCCGTATCCCCACCCACACCTCCCCACCCCCTATATACATGCTCTTTTATTTTCTTTCAGAATCGTATTTATTCCTTCCCCTCATTACATCCCCCACCAAATTTCCTTTGGAAATTTCCCATTCTAAAAAGATTGTCATACTACTAGAGCTCACTTGCATCTACCGGTGCTCATATTAGTGAGAAGATCCGGTATTTGCCTATCTGTGCTCTATTGATTTCACTCCTTAGTGTGTCCTTCAGGTGCATCCATTTGCACATAAATGAATCAATCTAGTCATTCTTTATGGCAGAATAGTACTCCATTTTAGAAAAAAAACCACATCTTCTTTATCCAGTCTCCAGTTGATGGGCATTTGGGTTGTTTCCAAGATTGAGCTATCACGAACTGAGCTGTTATGAACAAGGGTGTACATCTGTCTTTCCACTGTGATTTTCTAAGTTCTTTTGGGATGGCAGGGTCAAATGGGACCCCTAGTCCTAGTTTTCTGAGAAATCTCCACACAGATCTCCACAATGGTTGCACAAATCTGCCGTCCCACCAACAGTGGAGAAGGGTTCCTTTCTCCCCACAGCCACGCCAGCATTTATTGTTGGTTGATTTTGTCATAGCGGCCGTTCTTTGTGGAGTGAGATGAAATCTCAGTGTTGTTTTCATTTGCATCTCTCGAATGACCAGTGATGTTGAACATTTTCTTCATATGTTTCTTAGCTGCTTTAACTTCTGCCTCTGAGAAGTGTCTGTTCCTTTCAGATGCCCATTTTTCAATTGGGTCTTTCAATTTGGGGAGGCTGATCTGTTTAAGTTCTTTATATATTGTAGATAATAGCCCTTTATCTGATAAACAGCTAGTAAATATTTTTTCCCATGTTGTTGGTGGTCTTTTAGCAGTGTCAGTGACTTCTTTTGCTGTGCGAAAGCTTTTCAGTAGAATGAGATCCCATTTGTTGATTTTTTCTGCTAGCTCTTGTGCTATAGAGGCTTTATTCATGAAGTCTCTGCCTAAGCCAATGTCTCCAAGAGTTTTACCTAATCTGTTTTCCAGCAGGCTTATTGTTTCTGTTTTAATGTTTAAGTCTCATATCCATTGTGAGTTTAGTTTTGTGCATAGTGAAAGAGATAGGTCTAGCTTTAGCTTTTGGCACGTTGAAGCCCAATTTTTCCAGCACCATTTGTTAAAGAGGCTGTCTTTCCTCCATTGAGGATGTTTGGCTCCTTTGTCAAAGATAAGGTGGTTTAGAGTACCCGGGGTTGTTTCTGCATCTTCTAATCTATTCCACTGGTCCTCGAGTCTGTTACTTTGCCAGTACCATGCAGTTTTTATCACAGTGGCTTTATAGTAGAGTTTTAAATTGGGGATTGTAATACCCCCTGCCATGTCGTGGTTGCTTAGAATTGCTTTTGCTATTCTAGGTTTCTTGTGTTTCCAGATGAATTTTTGTATTATTTTCTCTAGCTCTGTGAAGTATACCATTGGGATGTCAATTGGAATTGCATTGAATCTGTATAGTAGTTGTGGAAGTATAGCCATTTTGACGATGTTGGTTCTCCCTACTCAGGAACAAGGGATATCTTTCCACTTTCTGATTTCCTTTTCTATCTTGTTTTTCAGAGTCCTATAGTTTTCAGAGTAGAGGTCTTTCTCTTCCTTTGTTAGGTTGATTCCTAGGTATTTCATTTTTCTGGGTGCTACTGTGAAAGGGATTGACTCCCCAATTTCTCTTTCAGTGAGTCTATTGTTTGTGTAGACAAAGGCTGTTGATTTTTGAGCATTAACCCTGTATCCAGCAACACTACCAAATCTGGTAATTAAGTTTAGCAGTCTTTTGGTTGAATTTTTAGGATCCTCTAGATAGAGTATCATATCATCAGCAAATAATGACAGTTTAACTTCTTCCTTTCCTATCTTTATTCCTTTTATGTCTTTGTCTTGCCTGATTGCTATGGCTAATATTTCCAGCACTATATTGAACAAGAGTGGAGACAACGGACATCCTTGTCTTGTTCTTGATCTTAGTGTAAAGGGTTTCAGTTTTTGCCCATTAAGTATGATGCTGGCTGTTGGTTTCTCATAAATAGCTTGTATTAAATTGAGATAAAGTCCATTGATTCCAATTCTTTGTAGGGTTTTGATCATAAATGGGTGTTGGATTTTGTCAAATGCTTTTTCTGCATCTATTGAGATAATCATATGATTTTTGTCCTTGAGTCTGTTAATATAGTGTATTACATTGATTGAGTTATGTATGTTGAACCAGCCTTGCATCCCTGGAATAAATCCGACTTGATCAGGGTGTATGATTTTCTTGATAACTCTCTGTATTCTGTTCGCAAGTATCTTATTGAGGATTTTTGCGTCAATGTTCATTAGAGAGACTGGCCTGTAGTTTTCTTTTTTGGTGGGATCTTTTCCTGCCTTTGGAATCAAGGTGATGGTTGCTTCAAGGAATGATTTGGGGAGTATTGCTTCCCTTTCAATTTCATTAAAGAGATTGAGAAGTACTGGTATTAACTCTTCTTTAAAAGTTTTGTAGAATTCAGCAGTGAAGTCGTCAGGACCAGGGCTTTTCTTTGTTGATAGGATTTCCTTACATTTTCAATTTCCCAGATTGATATTGGGTTGTTTAACATTTTTATGTCCTTTTTCATTCAACTTTGGAAGTTCATATGAGTCTAGGAATCTATCCATTTCTTCTAGATTTTCCATCTTCTTGGAGTATATATTTTCAAAGTACGTGTTTATTATCCTTTGGACTTCTTCTGGGTCTGTGCTGATTTCCCCATTTTCATTCCATATAGCATGGATTTGAGCCTTTTCCTTCCTTTCTTTGATAAGGTTGGCTAAGGGTCTGTCGATCTTATTTATCCTTTCAAAGAACCAACTCTTTGATTCATTGATTCTTTGTATTGTTCTCTTTGTCTCTATTGCATTAATTTCTGCTCTGATCCTTATAATTTCCTCTCTAGTATGTGCTTTGGGTTTGTTTTGCTCCACTTTTTCTAGTTGTCTGAGGTTTATCATTAGATTGTTTATTTTGGTTTTCTCTATTTTCCGAGTGTAGGCATTCACTGCTATGAATTTCCCTCACAGAACTGCTTTCATTGTGTCTCATAAATTCCTGTATGTTGTGCTGGGGTTGTCGTTTAGTTGTAGGAACTGTTTAATTTCTTCTTTAATTTCTTTTGTGGCCCATTGGTTGGTTAACAGAGAGTTGTTCAATTTCCATGTGTTTGTGAGGATCTTGGAATTTCTTCTGCTATTCAGGTTGTTTCAAGGCACTATGGTCTGATAGTATGCAGGGGATAACTTCGATTCCTTTGCATTTACTTAAGCTTGTTTTATGGACTAGAATGTGATCTATTTTGGAGAATGATCCATGAGCAGCTGAGAAGAAGGTATATTCTCGCTTTGTAGGGTAAAAAATTCTGTAGACATCTAATAAGTCCATTTGCTCAAAAGTTTGATTTAGCTCAAGTATTTCCTTATTGATTCTTTGTCCAGTTGATCTGTCAATTTGTGACAGTGGAGTACTGAAGTCCCCCACTACTATTGTATTTGTGTTTAACTGGCTTTTCATGTCCAATAATGTTTGTTTTATATAGTTGGGTGCATTAGAAGTTGGTGCATAAATATTTATGATTGTTATCTCTTTCTCTTGGATAGTTCCTTGTACGAGGATATAGTGACCTTCTTTATCTCTTTTTTAATCAGTTTGGGTTTGAAATTTATTTTACCTGCAAACAAGATAGCCACTCCTGCATTTTTCCACTTTCCTGTGGTGAGGAAGATTGTTTTCCAACCTTTTATTTTCAGTCTATGGGTTTCCTTCTGAATTAGCTGTGTTTCCAGCAGATTGTAGGATCTTGCTTCTTGATCCATTCTGCTCATCTGTGTCTTTTAATTGGCCCATTGAGGCCATTGATATTAATGGTTATGACTGATATGGACATATTCAGAGCTGCCATGTGTCCCTGTTCTTGTTTTTTTTTTTTCCTTCCTTGCTTTTCCCCTTCTCTATTTAGTTTCTTGTTTGCCCCAATGAATTCACTCTCCTGGGTCTCGTGGGTATGGAATTTTCTGTGTTTTTGTCCAAGATATTCTTTAGAATGTTTTGGAGTGCAGGTTTTGTATTTGTGAAGTTTTTCAAGTGCTCTTTGTCATGGAAGTATCTTATTTCCCCGTCTATTCTGAAAGATAGTTTTGCAGGATACAACAGTCTAGGTTGGAGGTTGTTTTCCTGCAATGCTTGAAATAGTTCCCTCTACGCTCTCCTTGTATTGAGTGTTTGTGTTGAAAAGTCTGCTGTGATTCTAATGGGCTTCCCTTTGTAGGTGATTTTCTTCCTTTCTCTCACTGCTTTCAGTATTTCATTCTTTTGTTGTGCATCTGGAAACTTGATAATTATATGTCTAGGTGTAGATGTTTTTACGTCATGGTGTTTTGGAGTCCTATAGGCCTCATTTATCTGTATGTCCAATTCTTTTCCTGTGAAGTTTTCTGTTGTTATCTCTGTCAATAGCTTTTTTATGTCTTTTACACTGTCTCCTGCTTCCTCAGTGATTCCAATCAGTCTTATATTATTTTTCTTTGAGTCATCTAGAAGCTGTTGAATTGATTTCTCATGGTCCCTTGCTCTTTTCCATAGATTATGTCTTTCCTGCTCATTGGTTGCTATGCGGTCCTCTAGGTCTGAGATTCGGTTCTCTGCTTCATTCATCCTACTGTGCAAGCTTTCGTTCTCCTTCATCATTCCCTGGAGCTCTGCTTGAAGCTGTTTAAAAGGTTCCATTGCTTCTGGTATCTTGTATTCTATCATCTCGCTGATCTCTTCTTTAATGTTGTCTTTCACTGTAGACAGTATTTCTGTTTTGATCTCAGAGATGAGTTCTGATTTCCATTTTACTAGATCTGCTTTAGTTATCATCTCCAAGAGTCCTGTTGCTTGAGTTTCAGTTTGCCCTATTTCTCTTTTCTCTGAATTTCCCTGTGGTGGTGATCTTTGTGTCTGATTTTTGGTATATTTTCTCATTTCTACTCTTTCATTGTTACTAATGGTATTCTTTGTGTGATGACAGGGCAATGTTTGTTGCAGATCTCTTTCTTTCTGTTATCTGGGGCTCTTTGGATGTGGCACCTTCCTGGGGTATCCTCCTTGAATGTGTAATGACTGAAGTTCTCAGTTCTGACACATCACGGGAGGTATTTGAGCAGAGCAATCACATCATGTTTGTTACCATAATACAATCAATACCAATATCAGTATTTAACACAGTAAATACAATGAAAAGTTTTGTTAAATCATATTCTGGAGACTTTGAGCTTATGAGTTACCTCTATGTCCCTACACCAAAATTTAGAATTAATCAGCAATGTGTATACAACATGTAGATCATAAATGCAGCCGCCTAACCCTTTGGCATTAAGAGGTCACTGGGGAATCAGGGAGGTAGGGGGACAGAAGGAGAGTGAAATAGGGTTAGCATATTTATGAAGATCACCTATACTCTAGAACCTCATATATGCCAGCCGGTAATAGAGGATAAAAGGGCGTATATAAAACAGTAGCAACTGTATGCTGTAAGAGCATTGGAGACTTTGTACACCTTCTTATAGTAGTATAGGAGAAGAAATAGGGCAGCCTAAGAGTCTTTTACTTCTGGGTATTGCTTCTGACAAGAAGATAGGAGAGGGTGTTGGGTCAGGAGGTGAGTAGAGGGATCTAGGAGTAGATGGCAAAATAGAAGCTAGATTCCCTTTTTTTTTAATCTTGCCTGGTCTCTCAGCGTGGCTGCAGTGTGAAGGGACGCAGGAAATGGCCCCGCCTCCTCTCGGACCTGGGTCCTCACAACCCAGCTCTGGGATGGGGCTGGGGCCAGCCGGCGGGCCTCAATCCTCTATGGTGGGGGTGGGGTCCGTACCTGACTCCTCACTGCGTGGCTCCTGGGTGGAGTGGGCTGGTGAGCAGGCGTCAGTCCTCCGCCGCCGCCGGGAACGAGTGGCGCCTGGGGTAGCCGAGTCATCTGCGCTGGCTTGGGGTGGAGCGGGCTGTTGTGCAGGCCTCAGTTAGCTGCCGCTGCCTCCAGGAATGGAATGGCGCCCAGAGCAGCCGAGTCCTCTGTGTCGCTCGGGGTGGAGCGGGCCGGTGTGTAGGCCTCAGTCCGCGCCACTGCTGCCACCGCCAGGGACGGAATGGCACCCAGAGCAGCCGAGTCGTCTGATTCACTCGGGGTGGCAAGAAACATCAATTTTAATGTCAAATACAAGTTGAATATTTACAAACCCTAAAGACTAGTAATGTACCACTTTTAAGTATGGGAAAGAGATCTGTAATTATAGTATGAACAGTAAGGCAAACCAAATATTGACCAACAGTAAATATCTACTAAATAGAACAGCTTTATCTTTTCTATCAGAAGAACAGTATTTGATAGCTGTAGTATAAAGTTAACTAGCTATCTACAGATTCATAAAGCTTAGTAGTTGTACTAGTAAAGGCAGAGGGGATAGGGAATCTGAGAATGAAAAAAAGCCAAATATGAAAAGTTAATGTGATATGAGGAGAGGAAAGTGAGATGGAGGTCTTTTGGGGGGTAAAAGGAAATGAATAGTGTTAGAGAATAGTTAGAGGAAATAATGAACAAGAAAAAGAAGAAAATAAGCAGAAAGCAAAATATAGCAAATAAATACAATGAAGAGAATGGCCAGGAATTAGTTCAGTGTCACTGAACCTGCCTTGTAAGCACAAAGTCCTGAGTTCAATTCCTGATACAAGGGGAAAAAAGAAAGAGAAAATAAGTTGATGGAAAACGAGAAAAGAAAAATAAAAACTAAAAGAGAGAAATAAAGGGAAGGTAAAAAATCCCCCAAACCTCCAAAGACCTGATAAAGGAAAGATAAAATTAATTTAAAAATAGAAAAATAAAAATAAAATTGAATCAAAGAAAAAAATTCCTTTGTTTTTGAATGAGTGATTTCTTTCCAAGATCTGGTTTTGAGATTCAGCCAGCTGTGATTTTCTATGCCTAGTTTTAGGGCCCCTAGTCCTCCCTGCACCAGACTCTCATCTGTCCTTTTCCCCCAAGGTTAGTTACTAAGCCAAGGTGCATCCTTGCTCTTGTCATTAGACCGGAAATGTGACCAGCCCTCTAGTCTTTGGTAGATGTAGAATGTGGGAGGAGATTGAACAGTTGAATTTATTGGCAACAGTTGCAGAGTTGGGTTGCTCCCTCTTCTGCTTGGGCATTTGTCTTTGTCCAGGATCAAGCTGATTGGTCAGTTCTTGCCTCTCCTGCCCTGAGCCAAGGTGAAGTAAAGAACTGGTCTCATGTTGGTGGATGGTCTGGCTCTAGTGGTGCGTGCATGCATGTCTGTGTGTGTGTGTGTGTGTGTGTGTGAATGTGCTGTCCTTTCTGTTGTGGGCCTCTTTGCTTGTTTCAGAGGAGGATTCCTGTGATTAATGAACATTCTTGTAATTATTACTTGGCTTTAGCCAATGACTTTATGTCATCTGTACCTATATTAATCCTTCCCTGTATGCTCTAAACTATTTTGAAGCAGACCTTGGATCACTCTGTTAGCCTAATGTATTGTTGCTACAGATAATTACATTTGTTTTTGAGAATCAGTATGTATGTGTATATGTTGGTAGAAATATATATTGTATATATAATTTCATCACTTTTTTTTTTAAGTTTTTTTGAGACAGGGTCTTGCTTTTGTAGTTCAGACTGCCCCTGAACTCACTCGGTAGCCCAGGCAATCCTTGAATTCCTGGCAGTCCTCCCGCCTCTGCCTCCTGAGTGCTGGGGTTACAGGTGTGAGCCACCACACCTGGCACTGTGATATGTGGTACCAGGGATTGAACTCAGGATCTTGTGCTTGTCAGGCAGGTCCCAGAACCACTGAGCTAAATCTTTGGCCCAATTAAATCACTTTTGATTTCATTTTCCTGTCTTCTTTTTAAATCTTAGATCCTCTTTCTTGTCTTCAAAAGTTTTATCTCCCTTAATTTTGCTTTTTAAATTACTCATCTTTTGAGTTTCTCATATAACAGAAACCATGTGATATTTAACCTCCTGGTCTTAGTTTATTTACTTAACATTATGGTCTTAAGATACATCCATTTTTCCCACAAATGATTTAAACCTATTCTTCTTTATGGCTGTGTAATACTTCATTATATGTAAATGGGTGTGCATGCACACACACACGTATTACATATTTTTCTTTCTGTGCACCTGTTGATAGACAACTAGGCTGTTTCCTACTTTAGCTTTCCTGAATTGTGGTGATGTAAACTTGGATATGCATGTATCACGAATATGATGACTTTAACTCCTTCAGAAAGATACCTAGGAGAGATCTAGCGGAGAAATCAAAATGGCATTTCTAGTTTTAGTTTTTTGACAAATCTCCATAGTCATTCTTGTAGTAGTTTTACTAGTTTACATTCCCAACAGCACTATAGAGGAGTTTTTTGGTCCATAATCTTGTTGGCATTTTGTTTTTTGAAACCTTGATGATAGTCATTCTTAGTAGATTAACATAGAATCTCAGTTATTTTTTTGACTTACATTTCTGCACAGTGATCTCTTAAAAACTTGAAAATGAAACTCCTATATTCTTCCTGTGAGTTCTCATTTCATTTAGAATAACATGTAAACTATGTTGCTCATGGCTTGATGAGGTTTAATTCTTGATCACTACTTCAGCTCTGTGGTTGTTGTAGCTGGACCTCACACAGGTAGTAGAAGTTTTTGACTGGCTCAGGGCTTCCATTTCTCCATTCTTGGCTTAGTTGGTGGCTTTTTCTTTTTTTTTTTTTTTTTGCCTCATCTTTGCTAGAGGTAGTCCCTGAATATTTGAACTTGGTGTACATAAAATGTTGCCCATTCAGTGCAGAAAACATTAGCACTTGGTGCATCAGGGTACAGAGTATACTCACTAGTCTTTAAGATTTTTACTATACAGTATTGGAAATTATTGGGAAAAAAAGTTGAGGGGAATCCTTTCCCACTAAATACTGTTTCATCACTTATTTTGGTTTGAGCCCCCTGTACTAATTATCAAACTCAGTAGAGAAGAGAGAAATGGAATCGTCTGATTAGAGCTGGAAGCACATAGTATGGAAGCCATTGCCTTGAATACCTCCTGTTCTCTTCCAGAGTGCTGTTTGTAATGTAAGCAAGGATTTAAGTCTTTATGGAGTGACTGATGTAAAGGATTCACTTCATCTCACTCAAAGGCCTTTCCTCTTTGTAAAGAAATATGTACTTTCTCCTTCAGAAAGGGTGGGTTCATAGTGCTGGAATTTTACAGGATACCATTTCTCTTAATTATGTTCTTTCTCTATTGGAGGTGTTATCTTGACTTCTAGCCATGCTGATACTCTTAACAGTAAGGACTGATTATTTCCTGTGAGGCAGTTAAGTTTTTCAGTTTTGGTTTGGAAATAATCTGAGCCATATTTGGTAGATTTTTTGATACATGTGAGTACAATAATATGGTTCTAAATGGAACTCAGAAACCTAAAGTGGTGTGGTAGCATTGGTTCATCTGCCTGCCTGACATCTATTCTTGAACTTATTTTCTCTATATTAACAATGAGACAAATGCAGCCATTTATATTACACTTACCTGGAATCTCTGTGATGTACTTATTCAAGTATTGTCTTGAATTACAGTTCATTTATCTTGAGCCATTTCTTTGCTTTTAAGAATGCTAGAATGGTTGATTAAAGGTAAGGTGTATATGAAGATAAGGTGTGTATGAATACATAACATTGATATCAAGGTTCAGTAGCCTATGGGGCTAGTATCATGTATTCTGTGCTCTGTCTATGGCCATACCACGTTGAACGTGCCTAATCTCATCTATAACTGTGTTCTCCCAACAGAGTTTCTGAAAACTGGACAATGAATAAAAGCTTTCTCTTTTAATCATTATGTCTGAAATTAGTGTTCTTTTATTGATGACCTTTATTTGGTCAGCTGTTTTAATAACTATGCTCATAAGCTTAGAAGATATTTAAATGAAAGACTTATTGAGATTTAAAAGGGATATAGTTAGTCATTTTGAGATAAATTTCTGCCATTTAAGAAGCAAAATTGCATCAGGTGTGATGGCTTATGCCATTATCCCAGCATTCAGGAGGCTGAGGCAGGAAGACCTGGTGAGTTCGGGGCCAGACCTGGCTCCATAGTGAGTTCAAGGAGGGTAGTCTTGTCTCCATGCAAACAAAACAAAAAGCAAAATTGTGGCAAGTAACAGACTGGAATTGCGGAAACAGCAGCTTTTTTTTTTTTTTTAATGTATTGGAAATTGAACCTCTTTGGACTGCCTCACATCAACAGCCTTTTTTTTTTCTTGTTACTGCATTTTGCTAAGTTTCTAAGTTTCTGAGGATGAGGTAGGACTTGTGATCTTCTGGCCTCAGACTTCCAGAGTGCTATGACTACAGGTGTGCACCACTATTACCAATGCAGCAGCTTTTCAAAGACTTCATGCTTAAAGTGTGCTTTTAAAAATATAAAAATGGGGCTGGGCATGGTGGCTCATGCTTGTAATTCCAGCACTCGGAGGCAGAGGCAGGAGGATTGCTGAGTTCAAGGCTTGCCTGGGCTACATAGTGAGCTCAGGGTCAGCCTGAACTAGAAAGTGAGACCCTGTCTCAAAAAAAAAAAAAAAAACCTTAAAAATATAAAAATGGGGCTGGAGTTTTAGTTCAGTGGTTATGGGGCCTGCCTAGCAAGTGCAAGGTCCCTTGTTCAATTCCCGGTAATGACATACAGCAATACTGGGTGTTGTGACTCATGCCCACCAGCAATCAGTATCACATACCACAGTGCAGGGCCTGGTGGCTCATGCCTGTAATCCCAGCACTTGAGAGGCAGAGGCAGGAGGATTGCTGAATTTGAGGCTTGCTTGGGCTACACAGTGAGGTCTGAACTACAAAGCGAGACCCTGTCTCAAAAGAAGAAAAAAAGTATATGTGTGTGTACATATACATATATATATATATATATATATATACACACACACACACATACATCTTTGGATAATTAGATCCATAAACTGTCAAAGATTCTATCACTTGCTGCTTGTACATGTCCTGCATTATATTGGTGGGCCCTTTGTGAAGTCAATCTCTGATCTTTTCTTTCTGTTTTGGACTCTTTCATTTCTTGAGGCCTAATGTGAGAAAAGAGTCCATTAAAGTTTATGATTTGAGTTTATCACTTGAAAAGGTAGAGATCTGTGCTCATCTGGAAAAAATATCCCTGTACTTTTCAGAGTGACTAGAAGTTGGTTAATAAATAAATCTTTAGAAAAAAGTTAATTTTTAATGTTTTACAGATGAGACTATAAAATGTTACAGCTGATGAGCAGATTTAGAGCTTTTTGGTATTTTCACAGTAATTGAGAGTAAATAAAAATACGATTGATTCTTTATACTTGTGCTGAACAAGATCATAGCCTCTTGCCACATGTCTATTGAAATTAATCAAGGAGTAAAATTGAAAGCTTAGTTCCTCACTTTCATTAGCGACATAACAGTGCTCAGCAGTCACATTCTCTTTTTGTTTTTTTTTTTTGAGACAGGGTCTCGCTTTGTAGTTCAGGCTGGCTCTGAGCTCACTATGTAGCCCAGGCAAGCCTCGAACTCAGCAATCCTCCTGTCTCTGCCTCCTGAGTGCTGGGATTACAGGGATGAGCCACCACGCCTGGCAGCAGTCACATTTTTTAGCATGTTGCTGCTGCATTGGGAACTGCAGGTGTGGAACACTTCCAACATCCTAGAATGATCTGTGTAACTGAAAAGGATGCTGAGGTATGGACTAATAATATAGAAAATGTATTTAATGAAATTATACCAGAAAATTTCCCAAATCTTGGGAAATGGGGCCAGGGGTTTAGCTCAATAGTTCTGGTACCTGCCTCACAAGTACAAGGTCTTATGTTTGATTCCTGGTGTGTGTACACACACACACACACACACACACAAACACACAAATCTTGAGAAAAGTTTAAACATTTAGATGCAGAGATTTTTAAACTCATAACAGGCGTGACCTGAAAACCTGTCAATATCAGACCATAGTGAAAATGGCAAGAGTACAAAACAAGGAAAGAATATGGAAAGTTGCAAAAAAGGAACACTAGGCTGCTTACAGAGATAAACTCATTAAAAACTCTGTATGTCATGGCCTGGGGATTTAGCTCAGTCATACAGCATCTGCCTCACAAGTACAAGGTCCTGAGTTCCATCCCTGGTATCACAAAAAACAAAAAGACAAAACAAAACAAAACCCCTCCTTATGTAGCCCAGGCAGGCTGCAAGCTTTCAGTGATCCTCCTGTTTCAGCTTCCTTGGTGCTGGCATTATAGGTATGCTGGCAGTACATTTTAATTTTAAATATGCCAGTAGTGTATTCTCTAGCATTATCTAATACAGTACGTACTAGCCACATGTGATTCTTGAACACTTAGTATGTGGCCAGTGTGAGTTGAGGTGTCCTATAAGTATAAAATGCACAATAGGGCCAGAGATTTACCTCAGTGGTTCCGGCGCCTGCCTCACAAGTGCAAGGTCCTGAGATCGATCCCCAGTAACAACACCAAATGCTGGGCATGGTGACTCATACCCACCAGCAATCAATACCACATACCATAGTGCCAGGTGTGGTGGCTCACTCCTGTGATCCTAGCACTCAGGAGGCAGAGGCAGGAGGATTGCTGAGTTTGAGGCTTGCCTGGGCTACATAGTGAGCTCAGGGCCAGCCTGAACTCCAAAGCAAGACCCTTTCTCAAAAATAAATAAATAAATAAAATGCACAATAAATTTTGAGTACTTAATACAATTAAAGGTGTAGAATATCTTAATTTAATAGTACTTAATTTAATAATTTTATAATAATTTAAATAATAATTTATAACAATATTAATAGTGAGCTCAGGGCCAGCCTGAACTACAAAGCAAGACCTTGTCTAAAAAAAAGAAAAAACTGGTTTGGAAGTGACATGGAAGCAATATATTTTGCAAAATTGGTTGGTTGCAGACTATTTGTAGTTATTTTCGTCAGATGAGAAAGTATAGAGACATCTTAGAAAAACAGGGCCAATAGTGAGCAGGCTTAAGATTTAGAAAGGGGATTGCCACTAGGATTACCATGTTTGGGGAAAAAGGAAAAATTGAAAATGGATATATAGTGGCTAAGTGTATTTAGAGTTGTTTCTGTATCTTTCAGTACATTTCCTTGATCCTAGGGTTTGTTTGTGTTTTTGCCAGTACCGTTTTTTTTTGTTTTGTTTTTTGTAGCTTTGTAGTTCAGGCTGGCCCTGAGCTCACTGTGTAGCCCAGGCAAGCCTTGAACTCAGTAATCCTCCTTCCTCTGCCTCCCGAGTGCTGGGATTACAGTCGTGAGCCACCACGCCCAGCACTGTGGTATGTGGTATTGATTGCTGGTGGGCGTGAGCCACCACACCCAGCACTGTATGTGGTTACCGGGATGGAACTCAAGGCCTTGCACTTGCAAGGCAGGCTCCAGAACCACTGAGCTAAATCTCTGGCCCACCATGTTGTTTTTATTACAGTAGCTTAAAATTGTAATCAGAGATTGATTCCCCTTCCTTGCCTTTGTTGCCCAGAATTGCTTTTGCTATTCTAGGTCTCTTCTGGTCCCAAATTAATTTCTTTAATTCTGTGAGATGTGCTGCTGTTCTTTTGATCTGAACTGCATTAAGTCTGTTTAAGTTATGGAAGTGTAGCAGCTGTCACTCTATTGGTCCCGCCTATCCAAGAACAAGTGATATATTTCCATTTCTGATATTTTCTTCAGTCTTCTCTTTCAGAGTACTGCAGTTTTCATTGTAAAGGCCTTTTACTTCCTTCATTAGATTGATTCCTGGTATTTCATTATTTTGGATGGTTTTGTGAAAGATATTGTTTCCTTGATTTCTCTCCCAGTCAGTTTGTTATTCCTGTACAAGGAAGCTATTGATTTTTCAATGTTGACTTTGTACCAGCTATGCTACTAAATTTGTGTTTTTGGGTTTTTTTTTTAAATTTTTTTGTCTAATTAACTTGTTTGTGACATTGGGGTATTAAGGGGCCCATTAAAACTGTATTAGTGCTTACTTGATTTTTCATATAGTTGAATGTATATATATTTATAATTGTTACCTTTTCCTCTATGATTGTTCCCTTTACAAGGATGTAGTGACCTTCTTTGTCTCATGTCAGTCTTGGCTTGAAATCCACTTTGTCTGCAAATAGAATAGCTATTCCTGCCTTTTTTCTGGTTGTCTCATGGAGGTTGTTTTATTTTGTTTTGAGACACAGTCTTGCTCTGTAGTTCAGGGTGGCCTTTTGTATCCAGCTATGGTACTTAATTTGTTTAAAAAATTTTTTTTTGTCTAGTTGATTTGTAGTCCAGGCCATCCCTGAATTTGAAGTTATATTCCTGCCTCTGCCTCCTGAGTGAGGGGATTACAGGCATGATCCACCATGCCCAGCACTGTGGTCTGTGGTACTGGTTGCTGGTGGAAGTGAGTCACCACACCCAGTATTGTTGTATGTGGTGGGAGCGAACCAGGACTTTGGGTTTGCTAGGCATGCACTGGAACCACTGAGCTAATTCTCAGGCCTTATATGTCAAATTCTTTTCCCATGATTGAGAAGTTTTCTACCATTACTTATGTGAACAGAATTTTTTTTTAGTGTTGTTTGCCCTATCCTCTGCTTTTTCAGACTGATCAATTTTATGTTATTATTCTTTGCATCTTGTTGCAGCATAAGATTGATTTTTTTGTGGTCCCTTGCTATTTTTACAAAATCTTTGTTTTCATGATCATTAACTGCAATCTTGTCTTCTATATTTGGTATTCTGTCCTCACATTGACTCATTCTACTGTGTGAATTTTCAGTGGAACTTTTGATCTCTCAGGTATCTTTTTTTTTTTTTTTTTTTTTTTTTTTTTTTTTT